>JAJMYN010000102.1:0-93210 GCA_023087525.1 Lasiodiplodia sp. KE8368
CCCCCCTTCCACCCTCCCCAACACTAACCTCCTCCCCCCACAGTTCGCCTTCTACGGCGTCGCCGGCTTCGCCTGGCCAGGCCTAACCGTCTCCTATTGCGCCGAGATCCTCCCCTTCCACATCCGCGCCAAGGGGCTCGCCGTGACCATGGCCGGCACGGCGGCCTCGTCCGTCTTCAACCAGTACGTCAACCCGATCGGCCTGGACGCGCTGCACTGGAAGTTCTACTTCGTCTACATCGCCATCCTCGTGCTCGAGTGCGCCGCCATTTACTTCCTGTACGTCGAGACGCGCGGCCCGACGCTCGAGGAGATTGCGCGGCTGTTTGATGGCGAGGATGCGGATGTCGCGGGGAAGGAGGAGGTGGTGGATGTGGCGCGCGGGAAGATTGCGGGGGTGAAGGGGGGGAATAATGCGGTGGGGGCGGAGCATGTGGAGGAGGCGTGAGGGTAGTGGCTGGAAGAAGGGGGGATGGGCAGAGTCCTGGGCGGGCTTGGATACTGAACATTGATTGAACAAGAATTGAGTTGTTTATTGTTGATGTGAGCTGGATACTCTTACGTGAGAGCGTGCGCAGTCGTCCGGATCACTGCCGAAGCATGGACAGCGCGTTCGTGGCGTATTGGCCGCGCTCCGAGATGATCTCGGAAACGACTGGCAGGACGGCAGACGATGACGGCAGCGGGGTTCCAGACTGGTCAACCTTGTCCTCGATAGGGAGGGCGTGCTGCAGTAAGAACTTCAGCATCCATTTGTCGATCTTGTGCGTGTTCGGGTCGGCAGTCCACATGCAGGCCTTTTGGAAAGTGAAGAGGCGATCCATCTACTAGCATTTAGTACACGATATCAACCCTGAGCCTCGTGCGTATCAGGAGCCTTACCATTCCGTGAACACTAGGCCAGTAACCTCGAAGCTTGATCAGGATCTGGAAATTCTGCTCGAGCCGCTGCCGAGTCATGGGCAGCTCCTCTTCTTCGCCGAAGAATAGAATGTGGAGAAGTACGCTGGACGAGACCACCGTCATGTGGCCGACAATATTGTAGACAGCATCACAGCCGGGAATCTCGGTCGAGAGTTTTAGGAGGTCGCTGTACGTATTGGCATGGTGCTTGCAACGGCTTGCGAAGAGCCTCTGCTTTGGTGTGCGAGGAAGCTGTATATCGAGGTACTGGAAGTGGATGAGCGTCGAGTAATGGTGGAAGCCAAGATGCAGAGCCACGAAGGTGCGGCCGATGCCCTGGTCAGCGTGCCAGCGGAGATTGTCGACGTTCAAATGCAGTTCAATGGGCAGGTCCTCAGCGAACTGTTCTAGCCGAGCGGCCAGTTTTTGGGCTTGCTCTTCGAAGTGGGCGTCTTCAACCTCGCCGCCGACGTGCCGGAGGTGCAAGTCTTGTATCTCGCCGAAGATGCTGGCCAAGCTGATGAAATACGCCCACAGCCCGTTTCTGAGTTCCGGGCGGTAACGGAAGTCCGGTTGGTGGAAATGCAGCTCGTGCACCGGCATGGGATACTTCAGGGCATCCGGCAACTGTCTGGTTAGACCAAGGCCGGCAGAGTTCCAGCGGTCGACCATATAGAGGGTCCAGTAGACCCGGCATTTGACTTCCTTGTCTATATCCGTATCTGTAGGACTCGCTTGGGGAAGAGACAATATTTGTGCCATGCGAATGGCGATGCCTGGACAGATGTCAATTGCTGCATGTTTGTATTGAGCGGTTTCACGAACCAAAAAACAACGCCTCAGACGTGGCTTCATTGTTAGCGCCGCAGGTATTTGCCACGAGGATGCATGCTTGGATATTTTCGATGCAGATGTTCTCGACGTCTTCTTTCAACAAGCGCTTGGCTTCCTGAGCAAACGATGTTCCTTGTGCTTGGACTGCGGGATCCTGATGAAATCTTTGCGGCACATTGTAAATCAGCAAATCATAAACGAGAAAAGAGAAGAATTTACACACCTGGCAGATAACGCCAGGATGCCACAAAGGACCTGATTGCGAATTAATCCCGAGGCGGCAGCATCTCGGATCGAGGGTTCATGAAAAAGCGAGTGGGGTTTGTCATGAACGAGCTTGATGTATAGGTCCACAAGTTCACAGATCACATGGCGAGATGGGAGAGGAATGCCTTGAGGCTGACAGAACGTGGTATCGTCAGTCGAGAATCGGGTTGCTGATGACGCGGGTTGCGGTAGGATTGGAGCATGTTGACGGCCGTGGTTACTTGCGAAGCTGCAGGATAGCTGCTTATGGTCACACGGGGCGCAGGAACTCGCCGTGGGGGATTTGGTGCATTTGCGCTTGCTCTCGCGACATTGCCTGCAAGCTTTCGCGACCTTCATGGCAGGGCACTGCGATGGAATGGCTGGTGAAGAACTTGCCACACCAGCCGAGGCCCATTGCGGCACGGGCCACCTCAGCACTTGTACTTTGTTGCCTCTGAAACCTACTCTCAACACTCGAGAGAGACAAGTAGAAGGCATGGATTTTAGGCTGACTTATCTCTCTCATCCTCGATAATCTAATGTAAAATAATTATCGAGTTCTTCACGAAGATATTAATACGATCCAATATGCTTGTTTTCCCTCCAACAAACACATAACCCGGCCCATCCCGAATCAGAACCGCAATAGGGATTGTAGCATAAATACACCTCTGCTTATCTACCCTTTTAGGTCTGCTGATGAAATTAACAAAAGGTTGCTTGTTCCTGATTAAGTTCTACCAGTGCTCTTATAGAATTTGATGTTATCTTTAGGGGCTGGAATTTATTAAGCGTCTGCTTGACAATGTTTGTTATCTCTGCTGCGTGAGAAGATACTCGCTCTGCCTTGGTTTTTGGACGTGGAGTAACGCTCCGGTGTAATCTCAGGTGCAGCGGAGAATAAGACCGAGCCGGTAGACATGCTACCACTTGGATTGTGGCTTTATTGGCTCAGTTTGTGGTTAGGATCTGCAATTGGTTGTCACATGTAGTAAGCTGACCGGAAAGTCACTGGTACAACCCCCCGCAACTGCCCCACTAACGCAAATCTCAACAATCCTCTGGCGAAATGTTACATTCTGAAAGTAGGAATAGCCCATTTATGAATTATATGCAATCAAAGTAATTTCTTGGTGGTCCTCCTTCTACTCTTTTTCAACCTGCGGTTAACTATCTCCATGCCCCGATGCCCTCTTGGCCTATGATGTTACTTGAGTGCCTCGAATAATTTGGAATGATGCCGCAAACGTCGTGCCAGAAGCCAGACAGAATCCTCTGATAATTTGGGCATCGTCTCACTACCCCGCACACCAATCCCTCACGTCAGCAGTACGGCGCTGGCACTAGCACCTCCCTGTTGTGGAGCGATATGATGTTAGCCCCAGAAAGAGCTATAAAGTCGAGCTAAAAAATAGATTTCCCGTTTCTCTCACCCTCAAAATTCTCCGGTTCTCTATCACAATATGCATACACTTTCGGAAAAGGCCAGAGCCGCAATCGCGGACATACTTCCACCAGAGGAGATTCTGGAACAATCTTCAGAACTTTACACCAAAGAGTCGACAACATGGGCGGCCCAGAAGCAACAACACCCTGCTCTCGTCGTTCGCCCCGGAAGCGCTGAAAGGCTCCAGAAGTTGGTCCCTTACCTGTACGAATCAGGCCTCGATTTCGCTATTCGCTGCGGAGGTATCGGATCCAGCTCGGCAAAAGATGTCGTCGTGAGCATGAAGCAGTTCGACTCGTTCAAGTACAATCCGGATGACCATACCATCGTTGTTGGAGCCGGCCAGTTGTGGGGCGATATCGAGCAGAAGCTGGAGGAAGTGGCTCCGGGCCGTATTGGTATCTTCACTTATTGCAGTTTCCAAGAGAAACGCTGATGTAAGTGTGTAGCCGTCTCAGCTCGCGTTCCGTGGGTCGGAGTTGCCGGGTCCACTCTTAGCGGCTGCCTTTCCTGGGTTGGCACGGAGTTCGGCTTGGGTGCAGACCCCCAGAACATGCTCGACGTTGAGATTGTCCTCCGAGACGGGCGAAAGATATGGGCATCGACCGAGCCTGACCTGCTGTGGGCGCTGCGGGGTGGAGGAGGTAACTTTGGAGGTACGTTTCATTACTTGTGGCGGAGTGCACGTCAGACTGACGAAGCCTTTCCAGTTGTAACTGCATTCCACTTCCGCACCTATCCGTACTCGACTTCTATCCATTGCGGCTACATCTCGTATCCGCCCAGCGCACTTGAAGCTGTGTCCCGTGGAATCGCAGAACATTCGGCTCGACCGATTGACCCGCGAGTTTCGTTCCACTGCTTGATTGGAGCGGCGGACGAGAAGTTCCCGGGCCAAAGCTCTTGGACCGAGTCGACGGATCGAGAGGATCGAGCAGTCCAATTCGCCAAGTTCCACCTCGGAGTATTCGTCTTCGATGCCTACGGTGAAGAGCATGGGCGCAGCGACAAGGGTTTCAAGTGGGCGTTCGATATCCCGGGCGCAGTAGACAAGACAATCGTAACCACCATTAGGGGTGCAAATGAGCTGCAGAGTATGTGGACCCAATGTTTAGTGAAACAAGGCTAATTAGATGTAGGCGCCAATAAGAATCTCATTGGAGCCACGAACAGCTACCTCAACGCTTGCTTGGCTGACGAAATCGACCCCGAGTTCGTCATACGTGGGAAGAATTGGGTCGAGGGTATCTCTTCCCTGGACTCCAGGCTTGGTCCTGGAACTCTGTTCCTCCTTGAGGTCATGCCTGGAAAAACCTTCAGCGCCACTTCTTCTCCCGAAGAAACAGCCTGGCCGCACTCACCGAATAATAAGCACGTCCTTCAGCTGCTCACTGGCAGCCACCCAGACTCGAACTGTCCGGAGGAGCTGGCGCTGCATGCGCTGGCCATGGCGCCGTACGTTATCAAGAAGACGCACTCCAAGGAGGAGTTTTTCCCAAACTTCCTTGAGTCCATCAACGACCGCAGCGCAGTACGTACATTGTTTTCGACCCGCTATATTCCAATGCTGATACATCTAGATTTTTGGAGTGAATTACGGGAAAATTCTGGAGGTCAAGAAGGAGTATGATCCTCAGCAGAGGTTCAACAAGGGCTCGTTCATCCCCATTCCCAGCGACAGAAAGGATTCTGTGCAATCGTCTATCTGAGAGCTGATATCTCAGAGTTTTGGTCAATCACAGGATGAGTCCTGCCGCATATGGACCCCAAGTGTTGGGGTGATTGTCTGAAGCAGTTGCTGTTCCGCGCTGTTTTGTTTGTACGAATTCGACATGTTCACGAACAGACAAGTCAAGTCAGTGCCCCACATCGCAAATTCCAGCACCGTTAAAGTAGCTACTCCGGTTGTCTGACAACTTTTCACATTGATGCCCCTCATAGCCTATAGTTGGTATATTCTGTTGAACGGTGACCATAGAGTGGTCTTGTGCATGTTTGCCGTCAGCGAGGACCTCAGTCTTGGACATGAGATTTGCGAAATGCTTCTGAGAGCTTATTCTCCACATGTCATCAAGCACTCCGCGGAGAAATCCAAGACGAAAATAAGCGCTAAATCAGTTACAGCTTAAATACCCGAAAGTCTGTTCCATACCTTCCACATTTTAACACATCCTCGGGCTTCCACGATATGTCTAACGCCCGTAAGCAAAGTACGATAGTCGTCGCTTACGCGAAGACCATGGAATCATTCCGCAATCTCGAGTCAGGTATCTAGGGTAAAATTAGAAAGTCGGAAGCCGGCACGGATGAAGATCAAGCCTTTTAGCAAAAGCTTGTCAACACTTGACTGTTTTGGCCCAATCTCGGCATCTTGTTCCGGTGGAGTGCCGAATTCCGGACAGTGCCTCGTAAAGATTCAGTATAAAAATCAAAACTCAATTTCATCTTATCTGATGAGACCAGGTTGATTCTTTCTCTTCGCACAGGCATCTCAAGATGGGAGCCGATAAGGATCAGGGTGTGGTCAATGTTGCTGCCGATGCCGAGGATAGCAGCAAGCGACAGGACGGTAAGATCACCAGCCACTTCAAAATTATATGAGCTACTGATAACTGACATCCACATGAAAAAACCACAGAGCACAGTGAGGTCCTCTCTGCCGCTGGGGTCAGTCTTGGATCCGACGATTCTGATCTGCCATGCCTGACTCTCCGCATGTGGGTAATCGGAATCGCCTTTTGTATATTCGGAAGCGGCCTGAACACGCTTTATACCTTTCGGTACCCCTCTATTACATTATCACAGTCAGCAGTGCAGTTTCTTGCTTTTCCAATTGGTAAAATATGGGAGCGCGTAGTGCCAGATTGGACGGTGCCGGTGTTCGGATGGAAGCTCCATCTCAACCCGGGACGTTTCAATCACAAGGTGAGTAGCGAATGGTCAGTGACTCTCATTTGCGGCTCTAACATCTTACAGGAAAACATCTTGATTTTCATCATGGCGAATCTGAGCTTTTTCACTCGACTCAGTGCTGATGTCTTGACCGAGCAACGATACTTTTACGGCGTTGAGGCGGGGTGGGGTTTCGAGATAATCATCACACTGGTAACCATTCTCTTTGGCTTCTCTTTGGCGGGACTCTGTCGCTCTATTATTGTTGAACCACCGGAGATTCTCTGGCCAGGAGTATTTGGAGATACTGCTCTGAATCACGCACTGCATTTTGCAGGAAAAGCAGACGAGAACAAGTAAGAATCCAAAATTCTGTTTCGCAATACTGCCAAAACTGATTATGCAACAGGTCCAACAGATCAAGCTGGAGAACTTCACGCTATACCTTTTTCATGATTGCGTTCAGCGTCTCTTTTGCTTGGTACTGGTTCCCGGATTTCATTTTCCCTGCGCTCGGATATTTTACCTTCATCTGCTGGATCGTGCCGAAAAACGCCGTTGTCAACCAGGTCTTCGGCATGAAAAGTGGTATCGGTCTGCTTCCTTTGACCTTCGATTGGAGCCAGATTGCATACATCAGTTCACCACTCGTAGCTCCCCCGTGGGCTATCATCAATATTCTGGCTTCGCTTGTGTTTTGGATATACATCATTTCGCCGGCTCTGTACTACTCCAACACTTGGTTCTCCGGTTACCTGCCTATCCAGAGCAACTCTGTCTTTGACAATACCGGGTCGACTTACAATGTATCGAAGGTCATCAACAAGCGTGATGGATTCACTTTTAGTCCAGAGAAATACGAAGCCTACTCTCCGGTAAGCATTTCACAGTATGAATCCTCCCGCTCTTGCTGATGATCATAAAGCTCTATATGCCTGTCACCTACGCGCTCAACATGTTTGGGCTATCATTTGCAACAATCCCGGCCTTACTCATATGGATATTTTTGGAGAAGAAGAAGGAAATGAAGCAAGCCATAAGAGGTGTTCTGAACGTAAAGCAGCACATACGTGCGAGTCAGGCCCAGCCTAGTTCAGTTCCTTCGTGGTGGTACTTACTTTCCGGCCTCATATCTCTCGGGCTGGCAATGTTTGCGTGCGAGTACTACCCCGTGCAACTGCGTTGGTACGGCGCGCTCTTCGCCTTCTTCGTCTCCTGTGTCTTCTTTATCCCGGTAAGCAGCGAACACCACATCTCCTGCAATCGTGCTCCAGAACTAACGCCATCCCAAAGCTCGCCATGGTCTACGCAACCGCAAACCTCAAAATCAACATCGACGTCTTCTGCCGCATCGTCGCCGGCTACGCCTTCCCGGGCAAAGTCCTCGCCAACCTCTGGTTCTTCGACCTCGGCTACATCAGTGGCATAAAAGGCCTACAATTCGCCCAAGACCTCAAGCTCGGCATCTACTGCAACGTACGGCCCCCCCCCCCCCCCACGCACCTCCTTTACCATTTAAATCTCCACTAACGCCTTCAATCCACCCCCAGATCCCCCCACGCGCCCTCTTCCTCGTCCAACTCACCAGCCTCGCCATCTCAACCCTCAGCCAAGTCTCGGTCGTCAACTGGGCCCTCACACACATCCCCTCCATCTGCACCAACGACGCCCCCAACGGCTTCACCTGCCCCTTCTCGCGGACGCACTTCAACACGAGCATAATCTGGGGCGCCATCGGCCCGCGACGCTTCTTCTCCTCCGGCTCCCCCTACCACGGGCTGCTCTACTTCTTCCTGCTGGGCGGCATCCTCCCTGTGCTCGCGTGGCTGCTGAAGCGGCGGTACCCACAAAGCAAAATCTGGGCCAAGGCGCACGTGCCGCTGTTCCTCGGCGGGCTGAACTACATCCCGCCGGCGTCGGGGACGAATTACGGCAGCTGGGCGATCATGGGGCTGGTGTTCGGCGTGCTCGTGAAGCGCAAGGCCGCACGCTGGTGGAAGAAGTACAATTTCGTGCTGAGCGCGGCGCTGGATTGCTCGGTGGCGATTGCGGGCGTGATTATTTTCTTTGCTGTGTTTTACTCTGGTGCGTCTAAGCATCTGAGCTGGTGGGGGACGCAAGTGTATAAGGTAAGTGTGAAACTTTTCATCGTACGGTGTCCCTTTGGAGCTCCTAACTAATTGGTGCTTTAGAATACTTGCGATTGGAAAGCGTGTCCGTATCATGAGCTTGGAAAGGGGGAGACGTTTGGCCCATGATGAAGTAAGACTTGGAAGGGACGGTGGAAAGGCTATATCAATTGACCAGCAGTTAGCCACTAACAATTTGCTCTCTACTTTCTTCGACAGAAAAATCTTCTGTTGAAGGCCAAGGCAGTTAGAAATGAATACGAAACCCCCAAAGATTGCCAATTGACCTCATCAGTCCCGACTGGCCAAGCCAGCCCCAAAACAGCTCGCGCATTTTGTCTACCCCAAACTCCACGCTATATAACACATGAAAATTCTGCTCAAAGCCCCAGGATACAGCGATCATATCAATCCGGCGGCCTCTTGTCCTCCCAGCTTGCCACAATTCCCTTACATACCTCCTGATAGTCTTTCCACACTTGCTCGTCCTTCTCCATATCCGCCGTCGTCCAGAACATAGTCCACTTACTCCCGTCCCACGCGTCCAACTTCAACGTCCCTGTACTACGCTCAAAATACCACTTGTTGACCGGGTTGTCACGCCTACTCCTCCACACGACACCATCGGGAAAACACGTTCGGACCATGGCCTTGAACACGACATCCGCCACGCCACCAGAGCCCTGAGCGCGCTTCAGAACCGCGAACTTGTCTAGATACGGCACGGGCGGGCGCGGGATGCGCTCGCCGTTGGGTCCTATTGCGTCGGGCGGGTATTCCCAGGTCAGGATGGCGCCACCCTCGTACTCGCCGGCGATGATGACGCCGGCGAGCTTGTTCTTGATGCGGTCGAGGTAGTGCTGGACGTCGAGCTTGCGGCCGAACGAGTCCTCGATCAGGTGGACGAGGCGCGGAAAATCGATGCGCGGATCCGTGAGGTCGAGGGTGGGCTGGCCGGGTTGCGGTGGCCGCCATGGCTCGGTGTTGGGGTCCGGGATCATGGTTACGGGCATGCCGCGTTTGACGAATGTTGCGGGCATGATCGAGGGGATTTGAGCGAGAGGGGAGTCTGGATGGGAAGAAGATACCATGGGCTTGTCGGTAAGGAGGTTGTGGATAAGAGGGTTCTTCTGTCGTCGAGTGCGCACACCCGGAGTTGAGGGGTCAGAAGAAATTGCAGAGATAGCAGCTTCTGCAGGGGTAAGAATCAACGCTGACGAGACGGGCGGTAGGAGTCTCAATGTCCTTTCGACCAAATCCAGGTTCTTGAGGTGGCGTAGAGGCTTATCTGGAGACCCCAGAACGCGGGGATTTACGGGAGGAAGAGATGCCAGTTCTCGTTTCGTAAACTTGGCGAAAGGGTTCGGGAGCCAGCCTTTCTTCTTCGCCTGTTCCGCCATGGCTATCTGAGCCTCCTGAAGGTCTTTTCTGATAGCATCGTATTCCTGTTCCAAGTTGATAAAAACGTGCGCGCGATCATCGCGGTTAGGGAATGGAATCCCGCCCAGGGGATCCAGCACAATTACCCTCTCCAGCGTAATTTCCTCTGAAGATTTCGCGGTGTCTTTCCTGTCGGAGATGTGTCGAATACCCGCGAACTCACGGGTCAGGGCAAGCATAGCGTCATCGGGTTGGATCCTGGTGACCGTGAAATCACCTCTCGTGAATGCTATGGGCGGAATGACGGGAATCTTTCCACCTTGTAGGAGTGGAATCAGGAGGTTCGGGTATTCAACATTGACGCCGCCCCGCACTTCGACCTTGTTCGAGAAGAACTCGTTCTCATGATTGGAGATGCTGAGGGCATCATTGATGCGCACTCCGCCCTGGGGAGTGGTGCGGCGCAGCGATTCGACGACGCGGTCTGCTTGCCCGTTTGCTTTTTCTCGCCATTCTTTTGTGATCTTCTCCGGCGCATCCGGAGAACCCTCCTCGTCGCAATCTACCACGACCGCTATGCTCAGACCGAGGCGCACGAGCTGACCGAGCGTTAAGCCCACGCCGTATAAGGTTGCCTCATCCCACAGGTCGACGGCTCTGACCTTGACCAGAGCAACGTGCAAGGGCTGAACAACCTCTTCTTCTGAGATAGTCTCCTCGGGCAGCTCCTGGTGAGTGAAGACAGGGCTCTCCTGCATGGCTTTGGTTGGAGCATACAGATTGCCCAAATTGACGCCTGTCTGCTTCAAGCGCCAGCCATTGTTCTTCTCAACTGCGGCAGCAGTTTCGCGCTCCAGCTGCTGCCCATACTTCTGAGCGGTGCGCTGGGCCTGCTTCTTTCGCGTTTGAGGCTGGTAGCGGGCGAGGTAGTTGCGGGCGTCGCGCTTTGTCGCGGTGGTACTGAGTACGGATAGGATAAATTCGCGCTCGTGATCGACGTGGTCCGGGTTGACAGTCGCAGGCGTTGTCACAATGTCGTCTTCTCGGGGATCGGGGCGCACGCTGTTTCCGAAGCTTGCGGTAGGTTGACGGAGGCGCTGGAGAGACACGGAGGAGTCAATGGCAGCTGTAGACTGGTGAAGGCAACCTGTTAGCCAGGAAAATGTGGCAGAGCGAAGTCGGAGTTAAGATTTGACGGGACAAGACGCACGCGAGGGCGCAGACGAGCGGTGGAAGAAGCTCGCGCCGTGAGGGCGCTGCGGAGGACGCTCATGTCTCAGAGGACGAAGAAGGCGCTGCCTCGAGCGAAGAGCGAGAGCAGCAGCTTGGGCATATCTTTTGGTGGTGAGGAGTAAGTGAGTCAAGGAAGAGCTTGATCAAATTGCGCGAGCCGCGGGCGCCGCGCTGCAGCAAAAATGACGCCCTATCGATAACATGCCGCGCGAGCTTCCCCGCGCCAAGCGCGCTGCCTTGCATCCGAGGCATCTATGCCCCGAGCAGGACTTGCGCAGTATCGCGATGAACAAGATGAGACATTTCTTTTGTCTGGACGGTATGCCGTTCTCCAATTGCACTCCCATTGATGCTTCACTTGCCTACGTACAACTATCGGGGAAAGGCGGAATTAACTTCATGCGAATTAATCAGCCCCGCACATCCGTCACTCGCATGTGCCGATATGCGATATATAAATACCCCTCATGCTGCATAGAGACTGTAATTCCATAAATCGCTCGCTGAGCAACTTTGAAGACTGAGACATTAACAATCTCCTCCGACAAACCACGCAAAATGGCGCCGCAGCTGGCTTGGATTGGCCTCGGCAACATGGGCAGAGTAAGCGTGCAATCGGATCTCCGCGCTTTGTAATTAACCCATGGGCTGCAGGGCATGTGCTCCAATTTGGTAGAAAAGGGAAATCTGGAGAAGCCGCTCATTCTCTTCAACCGTACTCAGAAGTGCGCCGACGACCTCTCGGCCAAGCTTCCCTCGGGCAAGTCTACCGTCGTCTCGTCGGTCCAGGATGCCGTGAAGCAGGCTGACATCATCTTTACTTGTGTTGGTGACGATAAGGCCATCAATGAGACCATCGATTCTGCTCTTGCAGTAGACGTCACCGGCAAGTTGTTTGTCGACTGCTCCACTGTCCATCCTGAAACCAGCGATGCTCTCGCGAAGAGGATCTCGGCAAAGGGTGCCGGGTTTGTGGCCAGCCCAGGTAAGTTTTCCAGCTTAGCAAACCAGTGGGACCAAGATTTAACTGACCATCACTAGTCTTCGGCGCTCCGGCCATGGCGGATGCCGGCCAGCTCATCTTCGTGCTGGCGGGCGAGGCGTCCTGGATCGAGAAGGTTAAGCCATACACGACTGGTGTCATGGGCAGGGCCATTATCGACTTCAGCGGACAATCACACGGCAAGGCCACGCTACTGAAGGTCATCGGCAACACGTTCGTCTTCAACATGATTGAAGCTATATCAGTTGGCCACACACTGGCCGAGACGTCTGGACTGGGCACCGACAACCTGCACCAGTTCATCGAGACCATGTTCCCCGGCCCCTACGCCGCCTACTCCAACAGAATGCGCTCCGGCGACTACTACAAGCGCGAGGATGTGAGTCATCCTATACCCATAGCCAGGTAGCGCTAACTTTACTCGTATCTGCTGCAGCCGCTCTTCCAGATCGATTTGGCAAGGAAGGATGCGCGCCACGCACTGAGCCTAGCCGAGGCATCAGGCGCGAAGCTAAGGGCGCTCGAGGTGATCGACTCGCACTTTGAGGGCGTGCAGAAGGCGTGTGGTGCAAAGGGCGACGTTGCTGGCATCTATGGCGCCGTGAGGGAGGAGAGCGGTCTGCCTTTCAAGAACGGGCCCTGAGAGGAAGCTGTTGGAATGCGACCATTCCATAGGAAACAGCCCTGTTCCCACTCAGTCCGTTGACTCAGACTGTACCACACTTGTCCAGACACGAAATTGAAGACAGCTTCCATCCGAAGAGATCCTGCTTTCACAGTGCTCCGTCACACCATGTGCAGCAAGACAACGAATCACTGGCGTGGCTGGTGGTTGACGATCGGGCAAGATGTGGATCCTTGCTGGCGATGACTCCAACAAGATGACTCGCCTGGAGCACGTTTTGCGGGGAGAAGCGCGGTGGTGTCGGCAGAGGGGCGGCTGCGGCTCCGATGGATGACAGCTTGACTGTGTCGCGGCTTGGCGCCGTCCTTATCTCGAATGCGCGACTCCTTCCATCCACTTACCCGTACATCTGTCAACCCCAGTCCATCGCTCGCACTGCTACAGGTCCGCTACTCCCACCCTAGCCTGTTGTCGATCCCGTCGACATCGCCCTGAGTCCGCGCCCGCGCTTGCTCAACAACACTCAGTCTCCCCCGCAATCGTCGCGCCACTGCCTTATCGCCGCCGACCCCTCCAACCATGGCCATTCCAACAACTCCGGCCGCGCCTCGCGTCTCGCAACCTCCGGTGCCCGAGGCGCCCATCGACATTGAGGCCTGGACCGAGGAGGCTTCAGAAGCCCTTGGCGCCATTCACATCACCCCTCCCGCCGCGCGCATTGCGCCGCCGCCCGCCATCCGCGGCACGACCGTGACGCTGGACATCCCGCTAGACGACCATGTGCAGCCGCATGCGCAAAGCGGTGAGAATGGCCAAGCTACGGCTGCCCAGGCCGTCCGGACTGGATACACGCGCCGGCAGGAGCCGCTCCGGCGCGACAGCTTGAAGCGGCGTGAGGCCCTCCTGAAGGGCAAGGAGGGCAGCCGCCAGCGGCGCCGCTGGGAGAACGGTGCGTGACGATAGTTCCCTGTGCTTCGTGGCCTCGTATTGCCATCCCTGAGAGCGCCCCGATTGTTGATTGTCTGCCTTGTAACAGACCGCCTCCTAAACAACCCTCACGCCCAGCCGCCGCTCCCCAGCGATTGGGAGGTCCGCCCGCAGTACCAGTTCCACTATGTGCCGTACGCCGTCGCGTCGTATTGGGATAAGGAGCTGGCCGCGCGCAACGCGGCGCGCAACACGAAGGGCGCCAAGCCGGCAGTGAGCAAGGAGGAAGAAGCGGCAGCGGAGGCGCTGAAACAAGTGCGCGAGCGGCTGAAGAAGAAGCGCGCCGCGCGCAGCATGCTAGAGGACATCGAGCGTGAGGTGCGCAAGTTCGTCGAGAAGTGGGAGGACAGGGCGCGCAAGGACGAGCAGGACGATCTGATCGACCCTGATTCTGAGGACGAACAGATCGTCTTCGTCGGCCGCAACGGCCAGATGAGTGACATGCGTGCGGCTGAGGAAGAGCTGCGGAAGGACTTGATGGTCTTCGACAGCTTGGTGGGCGACCGTAGCGCCGCGTTTGGGTGAGTATTGCGGTGCTGCCGTCCCCCGTCTCACGCGCGCTGACCCCGTCACAGTCGCTGGCTCGTTCACTCCATCGCCGCCTACTATGGGCTCGAGACCTGGTCCATCACAACAGGCACACCCGCCAAGCGGGAGGCATATATCGGCATCAAAGAAAACAAGCGAAAGACCGGCCACAGAAACGCCATGCGCAGGCCATTGCCGCAGCCCTTGTGGAGCATGGTTTAAGTCGGCTGTAGATCTGCTTGTTGATGATGCATTTGCATGTTCTTCGCTGTGCTTTAGTAGAACATTTTAGAAGACGCCGCGCTCCGTTGACATTCGCGGCGCTTGTAGAAACGACAAACACCCAGTAACGTCGCAATTATAAGTTAAAAGGCAGCGCTACCTTGGGGAGTTGAAGCATTCTGTGGATAGGATGTCCATACGATTGCTTCAGCTCCCCATTTTACGGTTGCCACACATTGCCCTTAACCACGTAAAAGTGATCAGCCGCCTGCTGCTAATAATTCTTCAACCCACCGTGACTCTATCAACGTGACCTGTGCCCTTGTGTTTCCCAGCTTCATAGTCACTTCGCTTTCTGAACGTGGTCCTCCTTTTCTAACGGGCTACTTCCTACATTAGTGACACCCGCAAACTTTGCAGGGCAGCATCTACAAATCACCCTCGCTCAGGTTACCCTATATGTGCCAACTCTGTAAGCTCACCATCTCGGAGCGCGATCGCTGGGTACGTCTCACTCCCAGTTACCTCCCCTTGCACCTCACATACCCAAGACTTCCTCCTTCGTCTTCCTAAGGATAACCAAAAGCGAGCCAAGGAAACTGACATACATTTTTACCGCAGCCTAAGCCCCTCGAGCCCACGCTCTCCTCCTTGCGTGACACTATCAAACACGCCCACCCGGAAGCCAAGGCGTACAGCAATACCACCACCAAAGCCGCGAAGAACGAGCTCCACACCAAGCTCACCAAAACCACAGTCCTCATCCGCACCACCCTCGACCTACTCGACCAGGAGCGCGACGACTGGTGGAAATCGAAGGCGCAGCTGCGCCGCCAGTTGACCGAGGCTGGCGACGAGGAGAAACTGAAGAAACTACAGCTGATCAACAACAGCGTCGCGGCGATGATGAGGGACATGCGGGCGAGGCTGGGCGTGTGGGCGCGGTGGGGCCTAGAGATTAAGGGGGAAGAGTTGGAGGTAGAGTAGCAGTGTGTTTGCGGCGGTGGAGGGTGCGAACAGACGCCGTGCGGACGAATTTCGAAATATGATGGGATTTGCTCTGCTTCGCTTGAAATGCCCAATACGTATGGCCATAACATTTTTTTTCTTTCATTGCTCAAATCGTGGCGATGGTATGAGTCCTTCGAGCTGTTGGGTATGGCGTACGCAGGAGCAAGGGCTACTTGGATCTTGCAAATAAGAACACAAGACCAGGTTGGAGAAGTTAGATATTGATAAACATCAATATTTAAAGGTGGAATTATAATTATTAGATGTATTTAGATGGTTTTTACTTGTATTTCATTCAGTGTAATTTTATTTTGTATGCGAAAGAGAATTTATTGGAAAACAACATGCAAAAACAATGACTTGACGACAACACCCTATCCAAACTGAATGCTACAGCTCAATGCTCACAGTTTCTTATAACTCTTCTACTCAAACTTTTTTCTTTGTAATTAAAGAAATATTTCATTCCAAACAGTAATGCACAGGTTAGATAATCTTTGCTTATTCTCCAACAAAAGACTCACGTTACGTGAGATTTACCAATAGCAGAACTGCTGCCCGACTACTGAGTATAAAATAATTTAATAAATTGCTTTTATTAATTCCTACTACCAGGGCTTTAAGTGGCTTGTCATTGTGTACGACGGTAGGAATTAGAAGATGAATCAGACACTGACAATGTTACACTGCACGAAGCGAAGATACTTCTTGTGGTAAATAAATTTTCTATCCCGGGATACCCCATCTTCTGCTTTTTGTGGAATGCAGGGAACTAAATATCACGTTCACTGCACCCCAAGCGCGACATAGCAACTCTAAGCATCGCAATAATGTCATGAAGACTTCGATCGGCTAAGTTACAAAGAATCTTACATACTAAAGCTGAATTTCGTTCTTGCTACAGGGCTATTCAGTGCTAGAGTAATTTCTTGAATTCACCGAGGATCCACTTTTAGAGCGGTGTCGTCTAACCATTTGCCACTGCGACGGGGGTCATGGCCCTGGGTCAGATCACCTTGCATGAAGTGTTTTCAACCTAACAGGTGTCTCCCCGGTAAAAGTTACCAGACCTTTAATCGCTAGCTCGTAGACTCGAAGATGTGTTAGAGAAGCTGCTTACAGACCATCTCATTTTCTTTGAAGGGGGTTGTGTGCCGCAGGAAGTGACTAGGCATGCTCGTAATTTGTGCGAAAAAAGGTCGTTGGCAAGGGGCGGCAGTCTCCTTTTAAAAAGGACAGCAGCACCACACTTCGAGAATGTGCACTTCCTTTTCCTAGCATGGTACTTGACAACAATTGGAAAAATTTGCACACATAGCATACAATAGCGGAGTCGAACGTGCACTCCACAAGTGTTGGCGCCACACAGACCTCGAAGTTCTGGTTGGGGTTTTGTCGAGCAGTTGTAAATGAACTGCCTTGCTGTCTCTATGCGATCAGACAATTCATTCCGCCATGTCAATGGCTTCAGCAGGAATCCCAAAAAAAGTCTACATGATAAAAGGCCGGAAAAGTCGGCAAGTCTTGAGCGGCAAGGCATGGTAGGTCCCTCTCCGCGTAGTGGCCAAATTCCTTCGACGAAGCATTCTTGGACCGCTCGGACCTTTCCATGAGCTATCAAGTGTCAACAACGGGCGTTCCCAAGGGATTAGTAAGGTAGTCTGCCATGACAACCGCCAGAGCCTTACCGGAAGGCGTTGTTCTCTCGGGCAACAGGGCATGTTCGTATATAAATTTTCTTGAGCAAGCAGACCCACACAGGCGGGTACGCATGAGCGTGAGCCCGGGAATCGCGGATCTACGTAGACCGGAGCCTCGTCTCGACTTGGAGTGTGGGGGTATGGCAGTCATTGGTGCGGTTGAATGCTCCGTAAGAGCATTTCGCAGACATGGCGGCCTTCAACAAAAGGATTACAGCACGGGTGCTGAAAGGGGGTATGCAAATCTTCCGATGTGCCATATGCAGAATACCATGGGATTGTGATGGGCTTTGCTACACTCAGATCGCCTTGGGCTGAACACCCTAAGTGATGCGGCGCTAACCCTAAAAGGGAAGCGGGAGCGAGGTGGGGAACAAGCCTCGCCAAGAGAGGCGCGTCTTGTCCCGCCCACAACATCAACGCCACTTCTGCAACACCGGCCTCAACACTGCGCGTCGACTGATCATCACCGATGGTGCAAGGCGAGGATCGAAAGTACCCACCCCTGCGGGGCATGGCTGCGGCATGCACCGCCCGCGTTCCTGGTCCCTTCAAGGAAACATCATGAGCAGATCATGGGCGATAGTCGAATCCCAGGCGTGGCAATCTCTGGAGAGTGCCCATTGTCGCCCACGTTCTGCCGTAGCAAACTCTCCCTTACCTTGCGGCGACCGAAGCGCGGAAAGCCAGGCCCCTGTTTTGCCCCATTCTTGCGCTTCTTCATTTCGCCCATTCTCAGGACTACATATTATCTAGAGCTCTGAACCAGCTTCACTTTCCCTCACAAGCTACTCTCGCTGCTACGTTCAGTCAGTCGTTCTGTGCGTTAATTCGTTCTTTTCGAATTGTTTTGGAGACTTCGGTCTCGAGACTCTCGTGACGATAATACAGCGCCCAATTTCGCCCGATTTGACCATATCACGAAAATAGTAAGTAATACTGCCTGTGGATAGATTGACATGGTTTTGCGCAGCCTCGGCCTGGTGGCCGGCCTCTTGCTGCCACCGGCTGCCGGTGGCATCCTGGGTCGCCGCCAGGTTGTCGTCCACAATCCGGACTGCATTGTCGAATACGACGTCGTGCCCACCATCTACCAACAACCCGTCGCCGTGAGCACCCGTGTCACGCGCCCCACGACTCTTTCCATCGGACCCGGTGTGTCCATCGAAGTCGGCCCTGACGATGTCCCCACGAATATTGTTACGGTCGTGACTGTCTACTCTACCCATCTGGGAACAAGAACGCACACACTCACGATCAATCCTTCCGGTTCTGGATTTACGACAACAACCACTCGTGTCGCTGAACCTGGCAATTCTGTATCTTCCAGCCTTTCCACGACGCTAACAAGCACTTCTTTTGGTGGTGGTGGACTTGCGCCACCAGTAAACACGCAATTGGCACCTCCAGCACGCAGCAGCTCTACGAGTGTGGTAAGTCTCTGTCTAGCGCATCTGATTCTGGCCGCAGTGGGCCGTTTATTGGGACTGAAGCTTTCACGTTTCGGCGCACTTCGAGAATGAAGACTAACATACTCGCCAGTCCTCCTCTCGGTCATCTTCATCCTCCTCTCGGAGGTCATCATCCTCCCGGCGGTCATCACGATCCTCCAGCTCTGAGGTATTTAGCTTGAGTTTCAATCCAGCCCCGGGTGGCCAGAGTTCCTCGAGATCGTCGCGGCAGTCACTCATCAGTGGTAACCCGCCTACCAATTTGAACCAAGGGGCGTCGCCATCCACCAGCTCCAGCACCTCGACTGCAACTTCAGTATCCACAGCTGAGAGCTCCTCAACTACCACTTCGGCTGAGGGTACCTCTGGCACTGGCTCAACTATTGCTTCATCGTCCACCAGCCTGCAATCCTCAGCTGCTGGCTCCTCGGCCGCTACTTCAGCAGGAGCCGCTCCAGAATCCTCAGCCTCGACCAGTACTTCTGTGTCCAGCGGCGCGCAAGTCTCCAGTAGTACCTCGACATCCTCGCAAGCGCTTGTCAGCAATCCGAACACCAACCTGGGCCAACTGGAATCATCAGCTATCAGCTCGCAAGCTCCGAGTGTGTTGAGCAGTAGCATTTCGACTGGTATCTCCAGTCTGCAATCTTCAGTGTCCGGCGGCGCCCAACCTCCAGCTGAGGGTGTTTCAAGCAGTGCTGCTGGCCAAGTCCCCCCAGTGTCTTCCTCCCAGCAATCCCTTGCCACTGGCCTAAACACCAATTTAGGCCAAGGGACTTCAGTACCCATCAGCGTAGGGTCTTCAGCTGGGGGTATCTCGGCGGTATCTTCCCAGCAGGCGCTCTCGGCTTCCTCCCAGCTGTCTGTCATCCCTAGCAACCCACTCACGAATTTGGGCCCGGCGGTTTCGTCCTTTGTCACTTTGCCGTATCTCGGTGCAGTGTCAACGACTCTGACCGTCACATCTGGCTCAATCATTGAGGGTGTGGTGCTCACGCCCGCTACCATTACCGCATTTGCCGGTCCGACAGCTACCAGCACGTATACCGCGGGCTACGCTGGATTTACCACCACCACGTTGACGATTGTCCCAACCCCAGGTGGCGCCAATGAGGCAACTCTGATCATAGAAACACCGACAGCCACCTTGCCGCCACCTACTACCATCACAGCAGGACCGACTAACAGCATCTCACCCTCTGGTGTGTTCACTTTGACATACCTTGGGTCGACTGCTACCTTTGTTACCGTGACAATCGGTGGCATACCGCGTCTTCTGTACATGGTCCCCGCAACTCGGTCCGTCTCATACTATGCTACTGCGACAACCACCATTTATGCGGTCGCCACTGGTACTGCTGCAACTACGTTGACAGTCGTCCCGACAAGTGGTGTTGGAACCGTTATCATTGAAGTTCCTAATACGGCTTTGCCACCTCCCGTGAGCAATTTGAATCCTGGCGGCATCACAGATCGTCCGGTTGTTGGTCTGCCTGGGCCAGTGACGCTCGTGGCGACCGTCGGCACACAGCAGCAAACTTTGGGCCTTGTTCCGGCCTCCATCACCACGTACACTGGTCCTGTAGGCACGGTTACCTTGACTGTTCCCTATACCGGCTCGATCAGGGTCACTGCTACGATACTTCCCACCGGCACCGAGACTTTGGGAACACCAGTGGTGTTCGAACCAATCGGCTCTCCCCCCACTGGTTCAATTCCTTCGGCGTCAGCTGGACAAAGTGGACCTGGCACGGCTGGGCCCCCAGGCGGCCTCCCAACCTGGCCATTCATGACAGGAACCGCCATCTCTACCGCAATTTTGCCGTTTGGACCGTCCAGTGCTCCGATTGGCATTGTTCTGAGCCCGTCTGCTGGTCTCGTGTTCCCTGGAGGCTTATTCCCGACTATCATTACTGCCCCATACCCGGGCACGACGCCTACCCTGATCACCGTGATACCGCCGGGTTCTCAACTCGGCACTGTCGTGCTGCAGACCCCAGCCAGCCTTGGAGGTTCACCCATTGCTTCCGTAGGTCTTTCTTCAGGGGGCCCTGTAGTCACGCCTTCAGGTGGCTCTGCAGTCACGCCTTCAGGTGGCTCTGCAGTCACGCCTTCCGGTGGTCCTGTAATCACGCCTTCTGGTGTCCCTGCAGCCGCCATCACCTTGCCTTACATCGGTGATTCAACCATCGCAATAGTGACAGCCACGAGTAACGGCACGCCGATAACGCTTGTTCTTACTCCTGTACCCACGCCTTCTAGCATCCCCGCCATAGATCCGAACAACCAGATCACGGTGGGTTGGCCTGGATCCAGCACTCGGACTCTGACCCTCGTGCCGACTGGGGTTTCCGCACTGGGCACACTCCTGGTTCAGACACCAACTGGTCTTACCCCCTCGAGCACTTCTCCTGTGTTGCCTCTCGTCACATACTACATCTCAGGATCGACGACCATCAATGGTATCGCTACGTATGGAGGCAGCACGACTAGCCTGTCTCTGCTCCCGGTCACCACGAGCACAATCTTCACTGGCTTCCTCGATGTCTTCTTTACGTTGACAATGCCTTACGATGGGACGGCGACACAGACACTGACGATTCTGCCAACTGGCACGAATGTCGTAGGCATTGTGCTCATCGAGACGCCAGCAGGAGCTGCACCTACGGGCCCGCTCATTGGAATTTCGGCATCTCTCGGTCTTGGTCAATCTCCCGGCGTTGGCCTATCTATCGGTGTTGGGCAGCCGACTATCACACCCCCGCCGACGTCGTCTCCTGCCATCCCGCCGGACGCCATCGTTCAATTCTGTGTCGGCTGCACAACCACGAGCACGGCACTTGTGACCATTAGCGGCTCCGTCAGGCAGATGTTCGTTATTCCGCTGACTTCGTCGCTCCCCGCGCGGGTCACGATCCCTGTTGCCTCTTCAACCTTGACCGCCGGCTACAGCGGTAGCACCGCCAATACCATCACATTGGCTCCTGCGACGCCAGGTGGACTGGCTACTGTTATGGTTATGACTCCGCTCCCGTCTACATCTTCCATTCCCTCTCCTGCAGCTGTCATCTCGTCTTCTGCGGTTGTCCTCTCGTCCGCGGTTATTTCGTCTTCTGTGGCTGCCATTCCGTCTTCTTCAATCAGGGCCTCGTCTTCTGCGGTTGTAGCCTCGTCTCCTGCGGTCAGCATCCCGTCTTCCGCGGTGATTCAGTCTTCCGCGGCCATTTCGTCTTCTGCAGCTGTCATTCCGTCTTCTGGAGTCAATACTCTATCTGCTGCGGCCGGACTCACGCGCCCCTATGTCGGCATTGGAATTACCGGCACCTTGGCTATCAACCCTACCCTTAGTGGTGTCGCGGCTAGCCTGGGTGTGTTTTTGACACCTGCCCCTACCGCATACACTGGCGCTGTTGATCCTTCAAGAACTCTGACGGCGCCCTGGACAGGAGCTTCGGTCGTGACTATCACGCTTCTTCCTGTAGGCACAGAATCACTTGGCCAGATCGCCATCCTAACGCCAGCTCTTGGGTCCGCATCGCCGACTGCTGGTTCCCCGGGTGGCGGAATAAGCATCGGGGTCGCTTTGCCATACGTCGGACGCGTCAATACCCTGATCATTTCACCAACGATTAGTGGCTTGCCACTGAACGCTGCGGTGACTTTGACGCCCGTCGCCAATACTTATCTGAGCATTCCCGTGGGCCCGGTCACTTGGACGGTACCTGCACAGATTACCGCTGCCCAGACCATCACTATCCTGCCCGCTGGAACGAACTTGGTCGGAACGGTTGTCGTGCAGACGCCAGCTAGCGCTCTGGTTCCAATCGGCGTTAGCAATCTGTTCCCCCCTGGCGCGGGTAGCACCATTGGACAGCCTTCAGGCGCCAGCGGATCGCCTTCTGTCGCCAGCGGATTGTCTTCTGGTGTTAGTGGATTGCTCTCAGGTCTTACGGGAACTGCCACTGTTTCACTTCCAAATGTTGGCATCCTGACGCTGCCTTACATTGGCGGGAGCGAGACTCAGACTATCACGCCGCTCATCTCTGGTGCCCTTGCAACGCTCGCCCTCACTCCTACGCTTACTACCTATACCGGAGCGGTGCAAAGCGGCATTCTGACGCTTCCTTACGGCGGCTCGACATCTCGCTTGATCACAATTGTGCCTGCGAACGGGGCTACTGGACTCGGCATAGTAGTGCTTCAGACCCCTACTATTGGGGCTTCGGCTTCGCTGAGCCCTTCGGCGCTACCGACTGGCCCAATCACTAAGCCATACATCGGCGGTCTCTCTCCCACGGTGATCACGCCTATCATTAACGGCGTGCTGTCCACGGTGGCTCTTAGTCCGACTAGTGGAGTTTTCACAGGCCCATTCGCCGCTGCTACGCTCACTATTGTTGGCTCGCAGCCTACGCCCGCTACTTTGACTCTTCTCCCAGCCGGAACCGATAGCCTCGGAACGATTGTGGTGGTTGTTCCTTCCACTGCCTCCGTGTCTCTGCCCTCAGCCGCTACCAACCTTGGTTTGCCGACTGGCCTGAGGACTCAGGGCTACATTGGTGGAAATGGTCTTGTGACTATCACACCCACCGTCAACGGTGTTCCGACACTAGTCTGGATTACGCCGGTTCAGGTAGGCTTCACTGGGCCCTTCGTGACCTACACTCCGACGATCGGCTATGACGGTTCAATCACCGCCACCTTGACCCTGCTTCCTGCACCGGGAGAGACACAAGGCACAATCGTGGTGGAAACTCCGACAGTCGTGATAGGGATCCCCACGCGTCCCCCCATCGTTGGCCCTGGCGGTCTGCCCCCAACGAACAACAACGTGCCCTACGTCACTGGAACCGCGACCACCTTCGTCTCAGCTACGATGGGCGCTGCCACGTACACCTTCACTATGGTCCCAACGACCACGCCTTATACTGGTCTGATTGACCCTGTGAACACGTACACGATCGCCGGTCTATTCCCGACGACGTACACCATGGTCCCCACTGGCACTCAAACGCGAGGCACTATCATAATCCAGACAGTACCCGCGTCTCTCTCAAGCTTCGGCACGGCAGGTGCTTCGGCATCTTCTTTGAGTGCTGGCACGGCTGGCGCTTCAGGATCCTCCGGCCTTTCTGTGGCCGGCCCTTCAGGCTCCATCAGCGTTCCCGCGGCTGGTGCTTCAGGCTCCTCTAGCCTTCCCCCGTCTGCTCCTTCGGGCTCATTCAGCCCTCCTGCATCTGGTCCCTCAGGATCACTTTCTGGTCCCCCCAGCGCTAGTGCTTCAGGACCCTCCGGCATTCCCGCGGCTAGCGTTTCCATTTCTGCTGGTCTCTCTGCGGGTCTCTCTGTGTCCGCTCCTCCTGTACCTGGTGTAGGCTTGAACCTCCCATACATCGGCGGCACATCCACTGTTCTCGTTCCGGCGAGAATTGGCGGTGTTTCCGGCATTCTTACACTGACACCAGCAACTGTGGCCAGTTGGAATGGTGTGATCAACACAGCCACGCCTTTGACTGTTGGATACGCCGGCCTGACGCCTGTCACGTTGACCGTCCTCCCGAGTAATCTGGCTGATCTAACGGCCACTGGCTTCCTTGTTGTTCAGACACCCACCGGCTTCGTCGCCTCGTCCGCAAGCCCGTCGTCTGTCCCGACGTCGACCCGGCCGTCCATACCTGCGTCCACCCCCACGTCTATACCGACTGGCGGTCTCTTCCCGTATGTCCTTGGGTCCAACACCATGACCATCACGCCGATCTTTTTTGGTTTCCCAGTGACCTTCACTCTGACGCCAGCACCACCCGGGACTTTTGCGGGCGCGATCGATCCGGCCACCACTTTCACGATCCCGTGGACTGGAACTGCCACGACCACATGGACGATCCTGCCTAATAATCCGACGAACTCAGTGGCCTTTCGGGTCGTTGCCACTCCTGGTGTGGTCCCGAGTCAATCTTCAGTTGCACTCAGCTACACCACAAGCACGCTCGGCTACTCTGGATCTGTCATCTCGACGTACACTATTACACCTACCGGAGCAATTACCCCTGGGCAAGTCATCACTGTTGTTGTGCAGACTCCGTTCGCACTTGTTTCGCAGCCGGGCCTCACAAATCTGGCACCGGTCTCGCCTACCGCGTCTAGCATTCCCAGTGGTACTTCCATTTCCGCTGGCATCCTCGACCGTCCGTACGTTGGCGGCACCTCGTCTGGCCCGATCACCGTTTCAGGAGGCGGCCTAGTCGTACCGACTGTGATTAACCTCGTGCCAGCGACTGGCACAGTCTTCGCAGGCCCGGTCAACCCCTCAGTCACTCTGACTGCTGGGTACCCAGGAATCGTACCTATAACGGTTACTCTGCTGCCCCTTCCTGGCCAGACAGAGGGAATAGTTTTGGTCCAGCTTCCCACGGGTACTGGATCCACGGCTGTTGCTCTGCCGACGGGTGCCGGAAGACCGTATATCGGTGATACTACGAGCGGTGTTGTTGGCGCATCCACGGTTCTCGGTGGAATTCTCACTCAGATTACCATGACGCCAGCGACGACAACCTTCACAGGGCCATACAACCCGCTCGTGACTTTCACGGCGATCTGGACTGGCTCAACCACAAAGACCTTGATCCTCTTGCCGACGGGGGCGCAGCTATCTGGCACGACTCTGCTGCAAATTCCTCAACCGACCGGTCTTTCCTCCGCCAGCGTTCCCATTGGCTTGCCCTCGGTGACTGCTGCGCCAACGCTCTCGGCACCGGTTCGCCCATACATGGGTGATTCGGTAACCGACTTGGTCACTGCTTCGTTCAACCTTGGTCTTGGTGGTGCGGGTCTGACGCTTCTTCCGCTTACTCCGTACAGTGGTCCTATGTTCACCGGGCGTCTTAACACGTTGATCACGTTCACGGCATCTTGGACTGGCACGACTACGAGAACATTGACATTGCTGCCTATTGGCACTGAAACTGATGCAACTCTTTTGGTTGAGGTCCCACGGACGGCGGCTCCCTCGGTGATTTCATCGCTGCCGGCCGCTTCTGGTCGCCAGTACGTTGGCGATGTGACAGCCGGTGTTATTACTGCCTCTTTAGGTATTGGTGCGCTACCAACGCTGTTCCCGCTGACGCCTGCCCCCTTCGCTACCTTCACTGGGCCTATCAACCCGTCTTTCACGTTCACGGCACCATGGACTGGTACAACTACGAAGACGCTGATCTTGCTGCCGACTGGCACTGATACTGCTGGAACTTACCTACTGCAAGTTCCATTGACGGCTGCTCCTTTACCCACCGGTTCATTGATTCCGCCAGGCCAGTCGCTCTTGGTGCCTTCTGCTACTATACCCAGGCCATATGCTGGTGACAGCACCGCCATCGCTGTAACTGCATTGCTCGGGCTTGGTGGTCTTCCAACGGGACTCTTCCTTACGCCTGCCACTGCGTCATTGACTTATCCAGTTGATCCGGCCAACACATTCTTTGCGCCGTACCCTGGACCTTCAGTCAAGACCTTGACTCTGTATCCCACGGGCACACAGACGCTTGCGACGTATCTAATTCAGACGCCGGCGTCTGCTCTCGCTTCCGGTCCTTCTGCAAGCTTGCCTGGTATCCAAACCGGCGTTCGGCCGTACTTTGGTGACACGACACCAGCAGTCATTACCGCCGCCTCCATCGGCATTTCGGCCGGGCTCACGACCTTTTACCTCAGCCCGACGGCTGTGCCATTCACTGGCCCGCTGGCGACTGTTACCTTCACTGCGCCTTGGGCCGGATCGACAACGAAGGTCTATACCCTCTTCCCCACTGGCACTGATGTGGCGGGTACTGTTCTTGTGCAGACGCCTGGAGTCCTCAGCTTACCTAGCGGCTTGACTGGCCTCGGTTCTCCTACCATCACCCCCTCGCCTATTAACACGATCGGATTCCCTCGTAAGTTGTACGTGGGTGACTCAACATCTGGCTTCATCACAGTTTTCCCGTACGGCTCGACTGGTATTCCCGTTACGTACACGCTCGTGCCGTACACGGGCACTGCCAGCTTCACTGGTCCTTTCGATCTCATTACGCTGATGGCGCCTTACGATGGAACGGCCGTCAAGACAATCACGTTCCTTCCTGACGGTTTTGGTGAGCCTGGCACCTTGGTCGTCGAGATTCCTCGCCCTGCTTTCGCCAGCGCTACAGCTGCAGTGCCCGTCCCGTCTTCGGTCTCGCCTTTGGCGTCGACCGGTAGGCAGTACTTCGGCGACTCCACCATTGCTACCTTCACGGCTGTGCCCTGGAATGGCATTTCGGCCATCGCGTCGCCAACTGTCTTCACGCTCACGCCTGCCACACTGCCGTACACTGGTATGCTTCAGCCATCCGCCCAGTTTACCACTAGGTGGACGGGTCTTACGACCAGGACGTTGACAATCCTACCTTATGGTACGAACACTGCGGGATCACTGTTGATTGAGATCCCTGGCGTTACCCCTGCTGTTAGTTTGTCCGGATCTCTCGGAGCGTCTGTAACGCGATTTCCGGCTCTTCCATCCATAGCGCTGTACGATGGAGACACAGTAAGCGGCGTTGTCACTGTCACCCCAATCTTGGGCGGCGTTCCCGCAAGTGCCCCAATTGTCCTTACTTTGATACCTGCTCCTACTCCGTGGTCAGGCCCGACTGATACCGCTGCGGCCGTGACGGTTCCATGGACCGGCACTGCTTCTCGCACGCTGGTTATCCACCCCACTGGCACCGACACAGCCGCCACACAGCTCATCGAGATTCCTGCTGGCGCCTTCACTCCGTCGGCCGCGCCTTCGATCTCCGCTCCGGCTTCTCCCAGGCCCTACGATGGGGGCAGCATAACAGCAGCTATCACCGCGACGCCTTTCAGCTTAACCACCCTATCCAACGGCCTGGTGGTTCCCGCTGTCGGCCAGCCTACGACGCTGGTTCTCACTCCGGCCACGGCTCGTTACTCTGGCCTCGTGGATCCTGTCACGACGCTGTCGATGATATACGGCGGGTCGACGACAAGCACGCTCATTCTGCACCCCACCGGCGCGCAAACCCTGGGTACGGTCGTTCTCGAGATTCCAGCCACCCCTGTGGCTTCCGCCTCGAGCTTCCCTGGCGCTTCGGCTTCAGCCTCGCCACCGTTTGCTACCACCGCCTCCGGTCTGCCATCCTCAGTTGCCGCCGTGGGCCGGCCTTACGTTGGAGACTCCGTGATTGCCACTGTGACAGTGACACCTGGTGTATTCCAGCAGGTGTCAGGTGTCCCTGGATCGAGCTTGTTGGTTAACTTGCCGCCTACGGCCCTCATCATTACGCCTGCGACGACGCCGTACACTGGCCCTGTCGACACGGCCACGAGGCTCACAGCGCCTTGGACCGGCTTGACCACAAGGACGTTGACGCTGCTCCCGCTTTCTGGCCAGACTGCGGGTACATTGCTCGTGCAAACTCCGTTGGCGGGTGCTTCCGCAATAGGCTCGGTGTCTCCCACTGGGCCAGCCAGCCTTCCCTCTGCATCTGCCCTTCCGACGGGCCTTCCAATTCTGTCGTACAATGGTGGTGATGGATCTGTTCAGACTATTACGGCTCTTCCAGGTGGAATCCTGGGCCTCTTGCCCGGCGGCATCCCGTTGACCTTTATCCTCACGCCTGCTACAACGGCATACACCGGCTTAATCGATCCGCTGACGAGGCTTACCGCTCCTTACTTCGGCTCAACTACGCAAGTACTCACACTGCATCCCATTGCAGGTCAGACGATTGGAACTATACTGATCGAGACGCCTTTCGCTGGCCCTACTGCTTCTGCTACGCCTTCTCTCCTTGGGCCGATCTCTCGCCCGTACTACGGCGGTGACGGTATTGTTGCAACTATCACGGCTGTTCCTGGTGGAAGCTCTGGCCCAATCGCCGGCGCGGCTCCGCTAACCTATGTTCTCACACCTGCTCCTACACCGTACTCGGGATTCGTGGATCCAGCCGTAACGCTCTTGGCACCATGGACTGGCGCGACGACGCGCACACTCACTCTCTATCCGCTCAGCGGACAGAGCGCCGGCACGTACCTGGTACAGACGCCCAGTCCTCTGGCCTCCCTGCCTGTGTCGCTTCTGGCCCCTGGCTCTGCTTCTGCAACCGGCCTGCTTTCGGCGTCTGCTCAAGCTAGCTTGCTGGCTCGCCCATACGTTGGCGGAGACGGCAGCATCGCCACCATCACAGCTGCACCTGGCAATAGCCTCGGCCCACTGGCCAGCGCCGCCCTGCAAACCTTCCTGATCACTCCCGCCCCGACGCCGTACAGTGGTCCCATCGACCCCGCGATCACGCTGACGGCACCGTACAGCGGCTCGACGATCCGCACCGTGACCCTCCTTCCGCTCAGTGGTCAAACGGCCGGCACACTGCTTGTCCAGACGCCATTTAATGCTGCTTCTGGCCCAGCCACCGCATCAGCTTCTGTGCCAGCCATCCTGAGCGGTCGTCCCTACGTCGGCGGCACCACCGCAGGAATAGTGACGGCCACACCCTTTGCTGGCGGTTCGCTCATCGGTGTTCCTGGCGCCATCAGCTTGACCCCGGCGACTGCATTGTTTACAGGACCGATAGACCCCGTCACCACCTTGTCAGCCTTCTATCCAGGTTTCATCACCCTGTCCCTGACGCTGCTGCCAACCAGCGGCGGCACGCTAGGCACGATATTGGTTGAGATTCCGTTGACAGCATCTGGCGCCTCCCTTCCGGGCTTCCCCTCTGCCACAGTCAGCGGTAGTCCTGGCGTGACTCCTCCAGTCCTCGGTGGAAGACCGTATCAAGGCGATTCCACCACTGGAACCGTCACGGCCACGCCATTCGTGGGCGTCTCGCCTATTGGCTTGCCCGGTGCGATTGGCCTTGTTCCAGCAACTTCACCGTTTACCGGTCCGGTCGACCCGTCTACCACGATGACCGCTTTCTACGGCGGCAGTACCGTGAAGACCCTTACCCTGCTGCCCACGAGCGGCGGCACGCTCGGAACGGTGTTGGTGGAGATCCCGGCGACGGCCTCTGGGCTCCTCTCTCCTACAGGGAGTGTTGGCCCTTCGGTGTCGGCTCCGGCCTTCATTAACAGGCCGTATCAGGGTGCTACTACCACGGGAATCATCACAGCCACACCCTTCGCTGGCGGCTTGCCCGCTGGACTTGCCACCGCCGTCGGCTTGTACCCAGCCACATCGCCGTTTACCGGTCCACTGGATTCAGTTACTACGATGTCGGGCTTCTACGCCGGCAGCACGACGCAATATCTCACCCTACTACCCACGAGCGGCGGTACGGTTGGAACACTGCTGGTGGAAGTCCCGTTGACGGCTCTCGCATCCGGCTCGGCGAGTCTACCTTTGGCAACTACGGCAGGACCAGCGGTCGGCGGTCGTCCATACCAGGGTGGCAGTTCGCCTGCAACCATTACTGCGCTACCTTTCGTTGGTACCTCTCTTGTTGGCAGCCCTATCGCCCTCACTTTAAGCCCGGCAACGTCGTTCTTCACGGGTCCCGTGGATCAGTCCACGACGCTCACTGCTTACTATCCTGGAAGCACGACCGCCTTCATCACCCTGCACCCTACTCCTGGTGGCACTTTGGGTACGATCCTCATCGAGATCCCCGTAACGGTTCCGCCCTCTGGTCTGTCTTCGCCCACTGCCTCTCCGTCGCTACCGCCGGCGCAAATTGGTCGCCCATACCAAGGCGACACCATCACAGCAACCCTGACGGGGACGCTGTTCGTCAGCGGCGTGGCAGCCTTGCCTACTGCGCTCAACCTGATCCCAGCAGCATCGTTGTTCACCGGTCCTCTGGATCCTGCGACGACAGTGACCGTCTTCTACGCTGGCAGCATCACCAAGTCCCTGACGCTCCACCCGATCTCCGGTGGCACCCTCGGCACCCTTCTCGTCGAGGTCCCCTTGACCGCAGGTCTGGGCTCGGCATTGTCTGCCGGCTCTCTCAGCGCTCCGTTCCCCACGGGCTCTTCGGCCACGGCTTTGCCAGCGTTGACTGGCAGGCCTGCTGCTGGAGTTGTTGCACCTGAAATCGTGACTGTGACGCCGATCATCAGCGGCGTGGCATTCCCATCCCCGACGGTGATGAGCCTGGATCCCGCCCCGCCGTTCTCGGGCGCGGTGGACCCGGCGACCACACTCACGGCGGTTTACTCTGGAAGCACGACGAGGTCGCTGACGCTGTACCCAACTTCCGGTGGCACGCTCGGCACGGTTCTCGTTGAGGTGCCTGCGACGGCTGTAGGCTCTCCGACGCCTTCTCTAGGACTAAGTGCCTCGGTGCCAGCGTTTGTGACTGGCAGGCCGTATGCGGGTGACAGCACAACCGGCACTGTGTTCGCCACTCCGGTCTTCACTCTCTCTGATGGCAGTGTTTCGATTGGCCCGGTCACGGCTATTGTTGTACAACCTGCGACATCGCCGTTCACCGGTGTATTCGACCCTGCAACGACTCTTACCGCGCAGTATCCTGGCAGCACCACGAAGGTCTTGACACTCTACCCGACGAGCGGTGGCACTCTCGCAACGATTCTTGTGGAAGTGCCTGCCACTGGTGCGGGATCTGCGGCTTCGGCATCAGTCCCAACGGCCTCCGTCTCGCCTTCGGGTCCGGCCACTGCCTCTGTCTCGGGGCCAGCGCTACTGACTGGCAGGCCGTACTTTGGTGACACTACAACGGGTATTCTGACGGCCACGCCTGTAATCTTCCAATTCACCCCTCCCAACCAGATCAATTTGGTCACCGCTTCACCCGTACCGATTACTTTGGTCCCCGCTGCATCACCGTTCGCTGGTCCATTGGATGCCTACACGACGTTGACTGCGCTGTACCCCGGAAGCACCACTAGGTCCTTGACTCTCTATCCGACGCCTGGTGGCACGGCTGGCACTCTCCTCGTGGAGGTGCCGTCCAGTGGCCCCTTGAGTGCCTCGCCTTCAGGTCCGGCTACGGCCTCGGTGTCAGCGCTCATCACAGGCAGGCCGTATTTCGGCGACAGTACGACGGCCATTATAACAGCTACGCCTATCTACACCAGCCCTGGCGGCCCCGCGCTGCCAGGCCCGCTCCAAACGATCACCTTGATCCCCGCTTCAGCACCATTCACCGGTCAATTGTCCTTGCAGATGTCGTTGGTTGTGCCGTACACCGGCAGCACTACAAAGTCCTTGACGATCTATCCGACGCCTGGTGACCTGTTTGGCACTCTCCTCGTGGAGATTCCGCTGGGTGGTTCCTTGGCTCCGCTTCCGGGGTCGGCTTTGGCTTTCCCCTCAGCTTCGACCGCGTTGGCGGCACCGACTGGCAGGCTGTATCAGGGAGATAGCACTACTGGCGTAATCACCGTAACTGGGCTCGACAATCTGCCGACTGTTTTGCCCCTTATCCCGGTGACTTCGCCGTTCACGGGACTGGTAGATCCGTCCTTGACTCTTACGGTGCAGTACCCCGGTAGCACTCCTCGAATTATCACGCTCCTTCCGACCAGCGGCGGACTCTTAGGCACTGCAGTCATTGAGGTGCCCTCCGCTTTTGCCTCTTCGGGTCTCCCATCGGCCTCGGGCTCGCCGGCATTGAGTGGCAGGCCGTACCAATACGGCACTACCACGGCCGTAGTTACTGCAACTCAGCCGAATGGTGTGCTGACGCTTATCAGTTTGCAGCCGGCAACAACGCCATTTACGGGCTTGGTTGATCAATTCACCACTTGGACAGCTGCTTGCCACGTCACCGTAACTACAACGATTACTCTCTTCCCCACAAGCGGCCAGACTCTGGGCACTGTTCTCGTTGAGATTCCTTCCGCCGCCTCCACTGGTTCGCTCCTGGTCCCGACAGCTCCGACAGCTCTAGCACTCCCTGGCCGGCCCTACCAGGGAGGAACCACTACTGGGGCTCTTACTGCTAGCGACGCCTTTGGATCATCAATTGTCTTGAACTTGCAGCCAGCAACAGCGGCATTTACAGGTCCCGTCGATCCGGTTATCACATTAACGGCACCCTACCCAGGAAGCATCATTCAAACCATCACGCTTCTCCCCATTAGTGGCGGGCTCTTCGGCACTGTACTTGTGGAAATCCCTGCTGCTGGTACCACCGCCTCGGCCATCCTTTCATCTCCTGCTTCAATTTCGGCTCCAGCACCCACTGGCAGCCAGGGCGGTGCGTTGACTGGTTTTATTACTGCCACACCAGTCGTTACCCTTCCCGGTTTTGGAATAATAACGCTACCGCCTACCGCTATCCCGCAGAGTCGGATAACTTCGTCATTTACTGGAGGCGTCGTTACAACCGCCACTCTGACCGCAGGCTACCCGGGCAGCGTTACGCAGACCGTTACTCTTATTCCCACTTCAGGTGATTCCTTGGGCACTCTTCTTGTGGAAACTCCCACAGTTGCCAGCAGCTCGGCGGCTCCAGCAGCCACTGGCCGGCCATATGTGGGAGACACAACGAGTGGTCTCGTCACGGCCACGCCCGTTACTAACCTCGGCAATTTCCAAATCTCAACCCTGGCACCCACCGCCATCGACCTGACTCCAGTGACCACGCCCTTCACTGGAGGCGTTGTTCCATCGCTCATTCTGACCGTCACTTACCCCGGAAGCACCACTCGGACCGTCACGCTTCTCCCCACTGCTGGCGAGTCCCTGGGCACGCTCCTCGTAGAGTTCCCAGGAGCGCCTACCGGCTCAGCTGCTTCCTTGGGCTCAGGCTCGGCCTCAGGTCCAATCTCCGCCGCACCTTCCGGAACTGCTGCTCCCTCGGGATCTGCTCCAGCGCTCCCTGGCCGCCCGTACGTGGGTGGAACGACACCTGATGTCGTAACAATCACGCCCACTACCACCGGCACCGACGGCCTCCCAACCGCTGGCTTGCCCACGTCGTTCAACATTGACCCTGCGACGGCCTTGACGCGTTCGTTCCCTATCGGCGTGACCCTCACTGCTCCTTACACCGGCACCACCCCTCGAACGCTCGTGCTCCTGCCCACCGGCACCGAAACTGTAGGAACAGCGCTCGTTCAAGTGCCAGCTTCGGCGTTGGCCGTGCCTTCGGGCTCGCTGCTGTTCTCAGGATCAGCTCTGCCTTCAGCATCTGGCCCAGGTTCAGCATCAGCCCTGCTGTCAGGATCAGCCCTGCCTTCGGCAACGGCTCCTGTCCTTGGCCCTCGACCATACCAGGGTGGCACTGCGCCCAGCGTCTTGACGGTTACGCCAGCCATCATCGGCACTGATGGCTTACGGACGCCTGGCCTTCCCACGGCGCTTAGCCTCGCACTCGCCACTTTGAGCTTCTCTGGAGCAGTCGATCCGCTCGTTACGTTGACGGCCGTTTACGCAGGCACTGTCGTCCAGACGCTGACCCTGTTCCCCACGCCCGGTGGAACTCTGGGAACTGTGCTGCTTGAAATTCCCCTGACGGCCTTCGGGTCGCTTTCGGGAGCGCCGTCGGCATCGCCTTCAGCTGGAATAACTTCCGGCCTCGGCGGTCGTCCGTACCAAGGCGGTTCTGCGCCGAGTGTTCTGACGATCGCGCCGGTCACTCTTGGTTCCAACGGTCTGCCGACAACTGGAGCTCCTACGGTTCTCAGCCTTGATCCGGCAACGTCACTCTTCACTGGACCGGTCGACCCAGCAATCACGTACACAGCACCCTACTCGGGCACTATTGTGCAGACCCTGACACTGCTTCCCACACCTGGAGGCACTGTGGGCACCGTCCTAGTTGAAGTGCCCTTCACCGCCCTGGGTCTACCAACGGCTTCAGCAGGAACGGCCTCAGCAGCAACGACTCCAGCCCTTGGTGGTCGCCCGTACCAAGGCGGCTCCGCGCCGAGCGTCCTAACAATCGCGCCAGTGACCATCGGCTCCAATGGCCTGCTAACGACCGGCACTCCCGCAGCCATCAGCCTCGACCCAGCGACATCGCTTTTCGCTGGGCCAGTCGATACAGTGACGTACACAGCCGCCTACCCGGGAAGCACCACGCAGACCATCACCCTGCACCCCACGCCCGGCGGCACGCTCGGCACCGTGGTCGTCGAAGTGCCCTCCACCGGCAGCCTGGCACCGCCTGTGCAAACAGCTCTAGCTACGGGTACCGTACCCCTCACCGGCCGCCCGTACCAGGGCGGCACCGCGCCGAGCATCTTGACCGTCACGCCCGTCACCCTCGGCCCCAGCGGTCAGCTCGTTCCCGGCGTTCCGACGACCATCAGCCTTGATCCGGCGACGTCGAGCTTTGCTGGTGCTGTTGATCCGTTGACGACGCTGTCGGCGGCGTATCCTGGGAGCGTCACGCAGACTTTGACGCTTTTCCCTACCCCTGGTGGGACGCTGGGAACGGTTTTGATCGAGTATCCGGCGGCTACGAGCGGCTTGCCGGGTTTGCCGTCGGCGGGCATCTCGGGTTCGCTCTCGGCTGGCCTTTCTATTGGTTTGTCGGCTGGTATCCCGAGTGGTTCGTTGTCCGACATCCCGAGTGGTTCGTTGTCCGGCATCCCGAGTGGTTCGTTATCCGGCGTCCCAAGTGGTTCGTTACCCAGCATCCCCAGCGGTTCGTCGATCGCAACGGCACCAGCAATAAGCGCAGGCCGGCCGTACCAGGGAGGTTCAGCGCCGAGCGTGCTGACGATTACGCCAATCTCGGTGGGTACGGATGGCATCCCGACCATTGGCCTGCCAACTGCCTTGAGTCTCGATCCGGCAACGTCCCTCTTCACGGGCGGCTTGGATCCAGGAACCACATTCACCGCTACCTACACCGGCAGCGCCACGCAATACCTGACCCTCCTTCCCACGCCTGGTGGCACCTTGGGCACTTTGCTTGTCGAAGTCCCCGCGTCCGCGACTCCAGGTGGCTCAGCCTCCGCTGCCTCATCACCCGTCTTGTCGTCTCCCACGGCGGTTCCAGCTTTCGTCAGTCGCCCGTACGTAGGCGACACGACGACGGGTATCTTGACAGCCACACCGGTTCTGACTCCGGGCACAAACCCACTGCCGCCCGGCTTCTCTGGTATTGTACCGCTCGGACCAGCCACTGCCTTCGGTCTTGTGCCGGCGACGACGCCCTTCACGGGGCCGGTGGACCCGGTGACGACCTTCACGGCCGTGTATGGGGGTAGTACGATCAAGATCATCACCCTCCTGCCTACCTCCGGCGCCACTCTTGGGACTGTTTTGATGGAGGTTCCTGTAGACACTGCGGCAGCATCGCTATCCGCGCAGCCTTCGGTCTCAGCACAGCCTACAATCTCCGCTCCAGTACTGAACGGCCGCCCGTATCTGGGAGATACCACGACTGGCACTCTGATTGGGACGCCTTACGATGCTGGTCTTCCGTTGACGCAGTTAGGAAGCGCACTGGAAACGTTCAACCTCATTCCGGCAACTTTCAGCACCAACTTCCCGATTGATCAAACCATCACGTACACTGGCTTCTACCCGGGCACCACGACCAAGACTCTCACCCTCTTCCCTACCTCAGGCAGTATTTTCGGAACACTCGTGATTGAGGTGCCTGCCGCAAACACTACACCCTTGATCTCGCCTCCCGGAACAGCACTGGTGCAGCCTTCCTCATCAGCCTCCGCGGCCGCTCGCCAACGTGCCTACCAGGGCGACACAACAACCGGTGCTCTGCTAGCCACGCCAGTCAGTATCCTGGGCACACTGCCTGCTCAGATCAGCGCTGCTCTGTCGATTGGTCTAGCCATTTCCGTCGACCTCACCCCCGCTACCTCACTCTTCACTGGCCCATTGGATCCGTCTACCACCTACACGGCTACCTACCCGGGCAGCACCATCAAGTTCCTCACGCTTCTGCCTACTCCCGGTGGAATATTCGGAACGCTCATCATCGAGGTCCCGGCGTTTGCAACTCCTGCTGCAACAGGGTCCGGTCAGCCTTTGTTGTCCTCGTCGCCCGTAGCAACACCTGCCACGGTGCGGGAGTACCAAGGCGATACTACGACTGGTCTTCTCACCGCTACGCCAGGTGGCTCTCTGCTGCCGACGGGCGGTCCGTTCACGCTCATTAACGTCATTCCGGCGACGTCGTCGTTCACTGGGCCGCTGGATCCGGTCACGACTCTCACGGTTACCTACGCAGGCAGCACTACGAAGTACTTGACGCTCCTGCCTACGCCTGGTGGAACGGTTGGGACGCTTCTCGTGGAGGTTCCGGCGGCAACCCCGGCTGGAACGGTTTCCGTACCGCCTTCGTCATCTTCGCCAGCAGCCGAGAATGCACGCGCCTACCAGGGTGATACTACGACAGGCCCTCTGACGATCACGCCGGGTGGCTCTCTGTTGCCGTCTGGTCTGGCGCCGACAGTCATCAACGTCACCCCGGCCACGTCGTCGTTTAGTGGACCACTGGACCCGATTGTCACTTTCACTGTTGTCTACCCGGGCAGCACGACTAAATACCTGACGCTCTTGCCTACCCTTGGTGGCACAGCTGGCACGCTTATTGTTGAAATACCGGCGGCAACCACTCCTTCAATGATTTCATTAGTACCTTCATTATCCCCACCAGTAGTCGGGGCTACACAGACCTACCAGGGTGACACTACGACTGGAGTTCTGACGCTCACGCCGGGTGGCTCTCTCTTCCCACCTGGATTGTTTTCAACGCTGGTCATTACCGTTATCCCGGCCGCCACTCCATCGTTCACTGGGCCGCTGAACCCGATCATGACCTTGACGACCTTCTACCCGGGTAGCACTACGAAGTACTTGACGCTCCTGCCTACACCCGGTGGCTCAAGTGGATTTCTCATTGTTGAGGTCCCGGCAACGGTTTCGCCGCAGCCCTCATCACCAACCGACAATATACGCACCTATCTCGGTGACACCACTAGCGGTCCAGCTACCTTAACCCAGTCCAATGGGATTTCGACGGTTATCGACATGATTCCAGGAACTGCAACAGCCTACGATGGATCTGTCGATCCAAATAACTGGCTTACTATGTTCTGGACGGGTAGCACTACCGATTACATACTGCTCATGCCCACGCCTGGTGGCACAGTTGCGACGCTCATTGTGCAGGTGCCAGCAACGGTTTCGGCGCAGCCTACATCGTCCTCGCCAGCAGCTGCAAGCGCCCGTGCTTATCAGGGTGACACTACCACCGGTGTGGTCACTGTGACTCCGGCGAACGGAATACCGACAGTCATCAGCCTGGCTCCAGCATCCTCGAGTTTCACAGGCCCTGTAGATCCGGTCAACACCCTCACAGCTGCCTACCCCGGCAGCACTACTAAGATCCTAACGCTATTGCCGACACCTGGTGGTACTGTTGGAACCGTTCTTGTTGAGATGCCGGCAACGGTTTCCGTGCAGGCTTCATCATCTTCGCCGGCACAGGCCAACGCACGCGCTTACCAGGGTGATACTACCACTGGCGCAGTTACTGTGACGCCGACCAATGGAGTTCCCACTGTCATTGGCCTGAGTCCAGCGACGTCGATCTTCACGGGTCCCGTCGATCCAGCCAACACGCTCACTGCATTCTACCCGGGTAGCACCATCAAAACGCTCACAATCCTTCCCACCCCCGGTGGCACATTAGGCACAGTGTTGATCGAACTCCCCACGCCCGTCTCGGGCAGCGTACCCTTCGCCACCACCACTGGCGCAGTTGTTCCGTCATCATCGAGTCCAGCTGCTGCGCAGCCGCGGACGTACCGCGGCGACACGACCACGGGCATCCTCACTGCCACGCCATACATCAACACCGACGGCTTCGTCGATTTCGCCACGATACCGCCGATCGGCGCGCCCACGGTGATGAGCATGGTGCCCGCGACTGCAGCCCTCCCGCGCCCGCCGCTGGATCCGGACACGACCTATACGGCCTTGTACCCTGGCAGCACGACAAGATACCTCACCCTCCTGCCTACACCCGGCGGCAACAACTATGGCACGCTTCTGATCGAGGTGCCTTCGCCCGTCGCAGCCACAAGCAGCGCCGCTGTTCCCTCGTCAACAGGCCAATCCGCCGCACCACAGCAGCAGCAGCGGGCTTACCAGGGCGACACCACCACGGGCGTCCTAACGGCCACGCCTTTCTACAACCCCGAAGGCCGCTTGAACGACCTTACCGCCGCATCGCCCATCGGTGCGCCCACAGCGCTCGGCCTCACGCCCGTGCCGTCGACCTTCATCCCGATCGACCCCCAAACCACCTACACGGCTTTCTACCCTGGCGGCACGACCCGGTTCATCACGCTCCTGCCCACCGCACCAGGCGTCACTCAGGGCACGCTCCTCATCGAAGTGCCCGCGCCGACCTCCGTATCTGGCATTCTCCCAGGTGCTTCGTCTCTCAGCTCAGGCCTCGAGCCGGCGACGGCGAGCAGCTCTTCTGCGACGGGCTTCTTCGGCAGTCTCAGCAGCGGCTTCAGCAGCTTGTTCTTCGGCACGTCAGCTACAGCCTCCGCGCAGCCTTCTGTCAGCGGCCAGCCGCCGCTGCTCTCCGGCTCTCTTGGTCTCAGCGCGTCCGCACCCAGCCCTGGCGAGAGCGGCGCGTCGCCATCCGGCCTTGTTCCCAGCGGCTCCTTGTCTGGCGGTCTCGTGCCTTCCGCCGGGACGGCATTGGCGCCTGGCGCTTCGTCGCTCTCCGGCAGTCAACCGCTGCTGTCCGGGTCCGCATCTATCAGCCTCGGCGCGTCTGTCTCCGGTTCGCTCGCTCCGAGCGGCAGTGGTTCACTGCCTCCGCTTGTCCCATCCGGCGGAACGGCCTTGCTGCCTGGCGGCGCCTCTTCGAGCGCGGGTGCCAGCGGTGTCAGCCTCCCCACGATTACCTCGACCGTCGGCGACATTGCTTCGCCTTTCACGTCAACGGGCGTGTTCGCTGCTGCTACCACAGGCTCGACGGCTGGCGGCCCGCCCTTCACCGGCGTCGTCGTCTTCGTGCCCTCTTCTGGAGTGGCCCTGCCCCCGACCACGACCATCTTCGGCAACTACGCCACTGCTTACACCACGACGGGTGCGTTTACGCCTAGCACCGGCGCGCCGTTTAGCGGAGTTATCGTCTTCGCGCCTTTGACGGCCGCTGGTACTGGGAGCGGAACACCTGCACCGGGCTTCCCGCCGACTACGACCATTTTCGGTGATTTCACTGCGCCCACGACGTCGACGGGTGTGATTACGCCGGCGAGTGGATCGCCATTTAGTGGGGTTATCGTATTTGTGCCGTCGTCGGCGACTGGCAGCGGTGCGTCTGCGCCTAGCCTGCCGACTATCACGTCTATCGCCGCCAGTGTTGTTTCGCCTTTCACCTCAACAGGCATCATCACCCCACCTACTGGCACACCATTCAGCGGAGTTATCGTCTTCGAGCCACAGACACCTGGCGGTCCGTCTGGTCTCATCCCCAGTGGCATTCCTACCGCTCTTGTCCCTGGCGGCTTGCCGACTATCACTTCCATCGCCAGCAATGCTGTTTCACCTTTTACCTCGACAGGCCTCATCACACCTCCCACTGGAACGCCATTTAGCGGAGTCATTGTCTTTGAGCCACCGACGGCTGCTGGCACATCTGTGCCCGGCTTGCCTACCATCACCTCCGTCGCCAGCAATGTTGTTTCACCCTTCACTTCCACCGGCATCATCACGCCTCCGACCGGAGCACCGTTCAGCGGAGTCATTGTCTTCGTTCCTCCCACTGGTCTTCCCAGCGGCGCACCTGGAGCAAGCTTCCCGCTTGTCACCTCGACCGTCGGCAGCATCACTTCGCCCTTCACGTCGGCAGGCCTCATCACGCCTACCGATGCCGCTGGTAGTGCGATTGGAACGCCGTACAGTGGATTGATCGTCTTCGTGCCGCCTGGCGGTGCATCTGCTGCGTCGGGTCTGCCCACAATTACCTCGATTGCGGCTAGTATCGCTTCGCCGTTTACGTCGACGGGTCTGATTACCCCTACGAATTCGGCTGGCAGTGCGCTTGGCACACCGTTTAGTGGTGTTATCGTCTTCGTGCCGCCGACAGGTGGTCTCGTCCCTAGCGGTGCGTCTGCTCTTGTTCCTGGTGGTCCGTCTGCGTCGGGTCTTCCCACGATCACTTCGGTTGTCGCTAGCGTTGCTTCACCTTTCACGTCGACGGGTCTGATCACGCCTACCAACTCGGCTGGCAGTGTTACTGGCTCGCCGTTTGCTGGAGTCATCGTATTCGTCCCGCCCACAGGTGCCATCGTTCCCAGCGGTGGATCTGCATTGGGTCTTCCGACGATCACTTCGGTTGTCGCTACTGTTGCTTCTGCCTTCACGTCAACGGGTCTGATTACGCCTACCGACTCTGCCGGTAGTGTGACTGGTTCGCCCTTTGCTGGAGTCATCGTCTTTGTGCCGCCCACAGCGGCCACCGGTCTTGGCGGCGCTTCTGCATCGGGTCTTCCTACGATCACCTCGATTGCTGCCAGTGTCGCCTCTCCGTTTACCTCGACCGGTCTCATCACTCCGACCAACTCAGCAGGTAGTGTGGGTGCTCCATTCAGTGGAGTCATCGTGTTTGTGCCTCCAACAGGCGGTCTACTCCCTAGCGGTGCATCTGCATTGGGCCTTCCCACAATCACCTCGATCGCCGCCAGTATTGCCTCGCCGTTCACATCGACGGGTCTCATCACTCCGACCAACTCAGCTGGCAGTTCAGGTGCGCCGTTCAGTGGCGTCATCGTATTTGTGCCGCCAACAGGTGGACTCGTTCCTAGTGCTGGATCTGCCCTAGGCCTCCCCACGATAACCTCCATTGCTGCCAGTATTGCTTCCCCCTTCACATCCACGGGTCTCATCACTCCGACCAACTCAGACGGGAGTCTTGGGACTCCGTTCAATGGCGTCATTGTGTTTGTGCCGCCAACAGGCGCTCCCGGTGTGTCCGCATCAGGGCTGCCCACAATCACCTCCACCATCGCCAGCCTTTCCGGTGCTCCATTCAATGGTCCTCCATTCACTAGCACTGGTATCGTCAACCCAACCAACTCGGCAGGCATTGCCACGGGCACGCCGTATAGTGCAGCTGTCGTCTTCGTGCCGTCAGTACTCGGCGCCACTTCGAGCGGTGCCGGCCTTCCAACAATCACCTCATTTGTTCCGGGCCTGCCCGTTCCTATCACGTACACTGGTGTGATTACTCTGCCGAATGGCACGCCGTTCAGCGGGGTCATCGTCATGGATCCGGCCGCATCAACAGCCGCTGCTGTTTCTCCTGGTGGTCCAGCTCTTCCGACGATCACCTCGTTCGCTCCGTCGCTGACCGGCCCTATCACGTCGACTGGTCTGATCACGCCACCGTCAGGCACGCCGTTCAGCGGTGTTCTCGTCTTGGATCCGTCCACAGCCGCTGCTCTTTCCAGTGGCGCAGGTCTTCCAACGATAACCTCGGTTGCCGGCAGTGTTGTCTCTCCGTTCACTAGTACCGGTCTGATAACTCCGCCGACTGGCACTCCATTCAGCGGCGTTGTGGTCTTTGAGCCACCGACAGCCTCTGGTGCTTCGAGCCCAGGAGGTCTTCCCACGATCACCTCCGTCGCCGGCAATCTTGTCTCTCCAGTCACGAGTACGGGTCTGATCACTCCGACCAACGCAGCAGGTAGCCCAACTGGCACGCCTTACAGTGGAGTCATCGTCCTTGTACCATCAACCGGCGCTGGTGTTGGTCTCCCCACAATCACGACCGTAGGCAGTGCAGCTTTCACTTCCACCGGCATCATCACTCCCACCGACGCTTCGGGCCGTCCCACTGGCTCGCCGTTCAGTGGAGTTATCGTCTTCGTTCCGTCAACCGCCAGCGGTGCATTTGGGGTCAGCCTCCCCACGATCACGTCGACTGTTGGAACTGCCGACTTCACTTCTACCGGTCTGATCACGCCCACAAATTCGGCAGGCATTGCGACGGGCCCGCCATATCTCGGCGTCATCGTCTTCGTGCCTTCGACGGGGGCTGCTGGTGGCTCGATCCCCGCTGGCACCCTTTCCGCACCCAGCGGCTCTGGACTCTATCTTGGAAGCATCAGCGCGAGCGGCGCTGTTTCCCTGAACTTGCCGACTGTGACCTCTGCTGTCGGTACTCTGGCCTCGCCGTTCACTACCATTGGCCTGATCACGCCTACGAACCCGGCGGGAAGCCCCATCGGTACACCGTTCAGCGGAGTGATTGTGTTCGTGCCGTCGACGGCTGTCAGTGGCCCCTCGGGCCTGCCAGCTGGAAGCGGCAGCGCAAGCGGCATGCCCACCATCACCTTGACGAACACGAACTTGGAAATCCCATACACTTCCACCGGTCTGATCACGCCCACCAACGCGCTCGGCAGTGCCACGGGCACGCCGTTCCCCGGTGTCATTGTTTACGTACCGCCGAATGCTGGCGGCCAAACTCTTGGTTCCAGCGGTGCACCGGCTGGAGGCCTGCCAACGATTACCTCGTTCCTTCCCGGCTTTCCCTTCACTCTCACGACAACTACCCTCATCACACCCACGAATGCGGCAGGTGTTACCACTGGCACTCCGTACAGCGGTGTTGTCGTCTTCGCGCCTCAGCCGTCTGGTATCAGTTCGAGCCCTGGTCCAAGTGGCGCACCGAGTGGTAGCGTCCCTGCGCCAACTGGTGGTGTGCCGACAGTTACCTCTTTTGTCAGCAATGTCGTCTCGCCCGTGACTACCTTCGGCCTTATCACGCCTACCGACACGGCAGGTAATCCATTCGGCTCGCCGGTTAGCGGGGTCATCGTCCTGGCACCTTTGACGGGCTTGAACCTTGGCTCTAGCGGCGCTCCTCCGAGCGGAAGCCTGCCGACAGTTACGTCTTATGTTAACAGCGTGGTCTCCCCCATCACTACGTTCGGCCTTATCACGCCCACCAACTCGGCTGGTGTTCCTACTGGCTCGCCGTTTAGTGGCGTTATTGTTCTAGAGCCATTGTCCTCGGCGTTGAATGCTGGTTCTAGCGGCGCTCCCAGCGCAGGCTTGCCAACAGTTACGTCCTTCGTTGGAACTGTAGCCTCTCCTATCACTACGACTGGCCTTATTACGCCTACCAACTCAGCTGGTATTGCAACCGGGTCGCCGTTTAGTGGTGTCATTATTCTGTTGCCCTCATCGGCATTAAACGCTGGTTCTAGCGGCGCTTCCGGTACGGGCTTACCAACTGTTACATCTTTTGTTGGCACTATTGCCTCCCCTATCACCACAACCGGACTCATTACGCCCACTAACTCAGCTGGTATTGCTACTGGATCGCCGTTCAATGGTGTCATTGTTCTGCTGCCATCATCAGCATCGAACGTTGGTCCCAGCGGCGCTCCCAGTGGAGTCCTGCCAACGGTCACCTCGTTTGCTAGTAACCTTGCATCGCCCATTACTACAACCGGCCTCATTACGCCTACCAACTCAGCAGGCATTCCTACTGGATCGCCGTACAGCGCGGTCATCGTGTACGATCCTGCTACGGCAGTGAGCGCTTCGATCCCTGGCGCCAGCAGCGCCCCTGGCGGCGGCTTGCTCACGGTTACCTCGTTCCTTTTCGGCCTGCCATTCCCTATCACGACGACCGGCCTTGTTACACCTACCAACTCAGCGGGTATTGCCACTGGCTCGCCGGTTAACGGTGTCATTGTTTGGCTGCCCCAACCGCCCAGTACCGGCTCAGCTCCCGCCTCAAGCACTCCTGGTGTTCCGGGCCAGAGCCTCAGCGGCGGCGCTGCCAGTGGCGGCTCTTCACCGGCGGCGAACCTGCCAACCATCACCTCAATCGTCAGCGGCGTGGTGTCGCCCTTCACCACGACGGTCCTGATCCCGGCCACGGATGCGGCCGGCATTACAATTGGTGCGTCGCTCAGCGGCGTCATCGTCTTCCTGCCGCCGTCAGGCCTTCCCAGCGGTGGTATCGTCCCCATCCCCGGGACCGCTCTGGTTTCTCCTGGCCCCGGTGCCTCGAGCGCAAGCGGCACTCCCGGCGCTTCTGGTCTCAGTGGCTCAGGCCTTCCGAGCGGGGGTATCAGCGCCAGCGGCGGTTCCCCGGCAGCTAGTCTTCCTACCATCACTATTACATCCGGGAACACAGCCTTCACGTCGACAGGCCTCATCACGCCTACCGACTCGGCTGGAGGCGCTACTGCCTCACCGTTCAGCGGTGTGCTTGTCGTTGTGCCTTCTACCGGCCTTCCGACGATCACTTTGGTCTCCGGAACCACGCCTTTAACTTCAACGGGCCTTATTACACCTACCAACTCCGTCGGAAGCGCTACTGGTGCGCCTTTCAGCGGCGTGGTTGTTGTGATACCGACGACGGGTCTTCCTACGATTACTTCCACCGCCGGCAACAGCGCTTTCACTTCAACGGGTCTTATCACGCTGACCAACTCAGCTGGAATCGCTACTGGGTCACCGTTCAGTGGCGTGGTCGTCTTCGTGCCTACAACGAGCGGTTCTCCAGCAGCCAGCCTTCCCACGATCACCTCGGTTGCTGCTAGTGTTGCTTCACCCTTCACTTCAACAGGACTCATCACGCCCACCAACTCCGCTGGAATCGCTACCGGTTCCCCGTTCAGCGGCGTCGTCGTTTTTGTGCCCACATCGGGTGCTAGCGGCGTTCCTGGAAGTGCTTCTGCCCCTGGCAGTGCTTCTGGCCCTGGTGGCCCGTCTTTCTCTGGCAGCGTTCCCGGTGCATTGAGCGGTTCTATATCCGGTGCCTCAGGCCTCCCAGGTCAGAGCCTTGGCGCGAGCGGTTCCTTGCCTGGCAGTCTTCCTACAGTCACCTCGCTTGGTAGCAGTGCATTCACCAGCACAGGCCTCATTACCCCGACCGATTCGGCTGGGATTGCTCTTGGCACGCCTTACTCCGGCGTCATTGTTTTTGTGACGTCGATAGCTCCTGGTGCCTCTGGCATTCTCCCCAGCGGCGTTCCTACCGCCTCTGCCCCTGGTCTGAGTGCATCGAATCTGCCCACCGTCACCTCGATTTCCGGAACTAGTGCTTTCACCACCACTGGTCTGATTACCCCGACGAACTCGGCTGGTGTGACTCTCGGCACGCCGTTCACTGGCGTCATTGTCTTCGTGCCATCAACAGCCGGCGGCCCCTCTGGTCTGATTCCCAGCGGTGCCCTTACCGCTCTGCTCCCCGGCCAAAGCATCAGCCCGAGCGGCGCTCTGTCGAATCTGCCAACGGTCACTTCGGTTTCTGGCAGCAGCATCTTCACTACCACTGGCATCATCACGCCTACCAATGCCTTTGGCATCGCTACTGGCTCGCCCTTCCCCGGGGTCATTGTCTACGTGCCGTCATCAGCCGCCACGGGTGCCTCAGGTCTCCCCACCGGCGGCCCTGGGAGCGCTGGCACCGACTTCATCCTCACCCCAAGCGGCTCCGCGCCCAGCCTACCAACGGTCACTTCGGTTGTCGGCAGCATCAGCGCTGTCTTCACCACCACTGGCCTCGTTACGCCTACGAATGACTTTGGCATCCCTACGGCTTCGCCCTTCCCTGGAGTGATCGTCTTTGTGCCCTCAGTATCGATTGGTGCTTCTCTGAGTTTCGGTATCAGCCTGCCGACGGTCACCGTTTTTGGTAGCAGTGCGTTTACGACTACTGGCCTCTATCAGCCTACGAATGCACTGGGCAGTGCGATCGCGTCGCAAATCAGCGCAGTCATCGTCTATGTGCCTTCAACGGCCGCTGGCGTCAGCCCCGGAAGCACTGCTCTCCCCACGATCACCTCGTTTGGCGAACGCGCCTTCACGACTACTAGCCTCATTACGCCTACAAACTCAGCCGGCATTGCGACTGGTTCTCCGTTTAGTGCTGTAGTCGTCTTCGTGCCTTCAACAGCTGCTGGCGGTGCGAGCATCAGCCCCAGTGGCGCAAGCGTCAGCCCCGGCGGCACTGCTCTTCCCACGATCACCTCGACCGGCGAACGCGCCTTCACTACCACCAGCGTCATTACGCCAACGAATTCAGCCGGTATCGCTACTGGCTCGCCGTTCAGCGCTGTGGTCGTCTTTGTGCCGTCAACGGCTGCCGGTCTTCCCACCGTTACCTCGATTGGTAGTAGCGCCTTCACCACTACTGGACTCATTACTCCCACTGACTCTGCCGGCGCCATAACTGGCACACCGTACAGCGGAGTGATTGTCTTTGTGCCCTCGACGGTTGCTAGTGGTACTGGTCTACCCACCATTACCTCGATTGCAGGCAACCTCGCCTACACGACCACTGGCCTCATTACCCCTACTAACTCAGCCGGGGCTGCAACTGGCACACCGTTCAGCGGAGTCATCGTCTATGTGCCTTCGTCAGCTGCAAGTGGCGCTTCTCTCCCGACCGTCACCTCAGTTGCAGGTAGCAGCGCCTTTACTACTACTGGCCTCATTACGCCTACGGATGCGGTCGGGACTCCAACTGGAACACCGTATACCGGCGTGATCGTTTTTGTGCCCTCGTCAGCTGTTGGCGGCGTGAGCGTTAGCCCTAGCGGCCCTGCTCTGCCAACGATTACTTCGATTTCAGGCACCGTTGCTTTCACGATTACCGGTCTCATTCCAGCCACCAACGCTGCCGGCTTCACAACTGGGACACCGCTTCTTGGGGTAATCGTTTACGTTCCTTCAACAGCGGCTGGTGCCTCGACACCCGGCGTCGGTCTGCCGACTGTTACCTCTTTCGCTCCGAGCCTGGTGTCCGCCATCACAACCACTGGCCTCGTCACTCCTACCAACGCTGCCGGTATCCCAACCGGATCGCCGTACAGCGCAGTCATCGTTTTTGATCCCGCAACTGCGATTGGTGCCTCGACGCCCGGTGCTGTTCTACCGACATTTACCTCGTTCGCGCCGAGCCTGGCTTCTCGTCTCACAAGCACCGGCCTCATTACCCCCACCAATGTTGCCGGCATCCCGACTGCATCACCGTACAGTGCAGTGATCATCTTCGACCCTGCGACGGCGATCGGTGCCTCGACACCCGGCGCTGGCCTACCAACCGTCACCTCTCTGGCCTCCAACCTGGCCTCCCGTGTTACAAGCACTGGTCTCATCACCCCCACCAACGCAGCGGGTATTCCAACCGGATCGCCATACAGCGCCGTGATCATCTTCGACCCCGCAACAGCCATCGGTGCCTCGACTCCTGGCGCCAGCGGTGGTGTTCCGGGCAGCGGCGCCATTCTGCCAACCGTGACTTCGTTTGCCAGTGGTCTGGCCGCCCCCACCACCATCACCGGTCTCATCACCCCGACCAATTCCGCTGGCATAGCTACAGGCACGCCGTACAGCGGTGTGATCGTCTACCTACCCTCTTCAGCTCTCAGTGCCCCCAGCCTCAGCGCCCCAGGCACTCCCTCCTTCGCCCCCGGCCAGAGCGGCGGCGGCCCCATCCTTCCCACCGTCACCTCGCTCGCCAGCAACATCGCCACCCCGACGACCGTCACCGGCCTCATCACTCCAACCAACTCCGCCGGCATCGCGACGGGGACGCCGTACAGCGGCGTCATTGTCTACGTGCCTTCATCGGCTCTTTCTGCTGGTGTTTCTCCCAGCGGCGGAAGCCCGCCCGTCATCAGCGGGAGCGGATCGCTGCTGCTGTCTGGAGGCATCCTCATTCCCTCTGGCGGTCCGGCGACGAATTTGGCCACTGGTCCCGGTGATGCTTCTTCTGGCCTTGCGAGCGGCTCGTTGCCGCTGCCGCTGCCGTCTGGTAGTGCTGTCTTCCCATCTAGCGGAGGACCTCTCATTCCCTCTGGCGGTCCAGCAACAAACTTGGCCACCGGTGCTGCTCCCAGCGGTGCTGCTTCTTCCGGCCTTCGGAGCGGATCGCTGCCGTTGCCGTCTGGCAGTGGCCTGCTCCAGTCCAGCGGAGGAGGTGGTCTCATTCCGTCGGGGGGACCAGCGACCAATTTGGCCACTGCGCCTTCAGGAGGCCTTCCAAGTGGTTCAGGTTTGCCAAGCGGGTCTCTTCCGCCATCTGGAAGCGCTCTCTTCCAGTCTAGTGGAGGAGGTCTTATCCCGTCTGGTGGTCCGGCGACCAATTTGGCCACTGCGCCTTCGGGAGGCCTGCCAAGTGGTTCAGGTCTGCCAGGTGCAGGTTTGCCCAGCGGCTCAGGCCTTGCAAGTGGCTCAAGTCTTCCAAGTGGTTCTAGCCTTCCAAGTGGTTCAGGACTGCCCAGCGGCTCGGGCTTGCCTTTGCCTAGCGGCTCTGGTCTTCCAAATGCCTCTGGCCCAGGTGGCTCAGCCTTGCCCAGCGGCTCAGGTCTGCCCGGCGGCGCATCAAGCGGTGTCCCGGCAAGTGGTCTGCCTACTATCACGTCGACATCTGGCAGCCTTGCTTTCACTAGCACTGGTCTCATTACGCCGACCAACTCTGCTGGTTTTGCTACTGGTGCGCCGTTCTCCGGAGTTGTTGTTTTCGTACCCACCTCAGGTGCCCTCAGTCAGACTCCCTCGGGCAGCGCTGGCTTGCCAACAATCACCTCGATTGCTGGCAACTCGGCGTTTACTACCACTGGCCTCATTACGCCGACCAATTCCGTGGGCAGCGCTGGTGTGCCGTTCTCCGGAGTTATTGTTTTCGTGCCCACATCTGGTGGCCTCAGCCAACCTCCGACCGGCTTGCCAACAATCACGTCGACTTCTGGTAATTCTGCGTTCACGACAACTGGATTCCTCACACCCACGAACTCTGCGGGTATTCCGACGGGTCTGCCATACATTGGTGTCGTCATTTTTGTACCTACATTGGGTGCCCCTAGCCAGCCCCTGTCAGGCTTGCCAACCGTTACGTCAACAGCCGGTATCTCCGCATTTACTACGACTGGAGTTATCACACCCACAAATGCTGCGGGTCTTCCAACTGGTTCTCCGTACCTTGGTGTGGTTGTCTTCGTACCTACTTCTGGTGCAGCGGGCGCCCCCAGCTTACCCACAATTACGTCGACAGCTGGTACCTCTGCGTTCACCACAACTGGGCTCATCGCGCCCACAGATGCCGCAGGAAGCACAACCGGTTCTCCTTACAGTGCTGTAGTCATTTTCGTGCCCACCACGCCTGCCGCAGGCGGCGCTAGCTTCCCTACCGTCACGTCAACAGCTGGTAGCTCTGCATTCACTACAACTGGGGTCATCACTCCCACTGATGCTACTGGAGGCGTTACAGGTGTTCCTTACACCGGCGTGATCGTTTTCGTACCCACGAACGCTGCTAGTGGAAGCAGCACTCCGCCTCCCGGCGTGCTTGTTCCCCCTCCAGGGACGGCGTTGGTTTCTCCCGCTGCTTCGGCATCCGGCACCGGTTTACCCACCGTCACTTCCACTACCGGTAGCTCTGCGTTCACGACTACCGGGCTAATCACACCTACCGATTCTGCGGGCAATGTGATTGGCGCTCCGTACAGTGGCGTGATCGTTGTCGTGCCCACGACCGGCGGTCCCAGCGGAAGCGGCGCTCCGGCTCCTGGTGGAAGCAGCTCTCCATCTCCCGGCGTGATTATACCACCGCCCGGAACGGCCTTGGTTTCTCCCGCCTCTTCGCTGTCAGGCTCTGCGCCTCCGTTGAGCGGCACTGGCTTGCCGACTGTCACATATACCTCCGGTAATTCTGCCTTCACGACCTTCGGAATAATTACGCCTACAAATGTTGCCGGCATCACGACTGCCGCTCTGTTTAGCGGCGTGATTGTGGTCGTGCCTACATCCGGTGGTGTCAGTCAGCCTCCGTTCGGCAGTGTGAGCCAGCCTCCGCTCGGTAGTGTTAGCCAACCTCAGCTCGGTAGTATCAGCCAGCCTCCATCAGGCGCTGCCGGTCTGCCTACTGTCACCTCATTTGCTGGCAGCGTGGTTTCGCCTTTCATAACTACCGGCCTGATCACTCCTACCGATTCACTCGGAAACGCAGGTACCCCCTTCCCTGGAGTGATAGTTTTCGCGCCTTTGTCTGGCACCGTCGCCTTCCCTACAGTCACCTCGTTCGCCAGCAACTTGGCGTCGCCTTTCACAACCACCGGAGTGATTACGCCCACCAATGCAGCTGGAATCCCAACCGGTTCCCCTTACACTGGAGTTATTGTGTTTGCACCTTCATCTAATGTCGCCGTCTTGCCTACCATCACTTCGTTTGCTAGTAACTTGGCTTCACCTTTCACAACCACTGGGCTGATCACACCTACAAACTCGGCTGGCATCCCAACTGGTGCACCAATCACTGGCGTTATCGTTGTTGCACCCTTGTCAGGCGCCGCCAGCATACCGACTGTGACTTCCACATCTGGTAGCGCCTTCTTCACGACTACTGATCTGATTACCCTTACGAACTCGGCTGGTATTCCTACCGGCGCGCCAATCTCCGGAGTCATCGTTGTCGTGCCGACCAGTGCTGTTCCGGGCTTGCCGACTATTACTTCAACAGCTGGCAACTCTTTCTTCACCACCATTGGTCTTGTTCCGGCAACAAACGCCGCTGGCTTCACTACAGGCTTGCCATTCAGCGCTGTCATCGTGTTCGTGCCGACGGCTGGAGCTTCTAACTTGCCTACAGTTACCAGGACTTCCGGTACCATTGGTTTCACGGTTACAACCCTGATCACACCCACAGACACTGCGGGCAACCCAACTGGTACGCCATTCTCTGGCGTTCTCGTCGTCGACCCTGCGACTGGTCTTTCAGGCCCGCCTGTATCTGGTGCCTCCGGTCTTCCCACAGTTACGAGAACCTCTGGTACTGTTTCATTCACTGTTACAACCCTGATCACCCCGACAGATGCCGCAGGTAACCCAACCGGCACGCCGTTCTCGGGTGTCCTCGTCGTCGATCCGGCAACTGGAATTTCGGGCCCGCCTGCACCTGGTGCTTCCGGTCTCCCGACACCCGGCGTCTCTGGTTTCCCGACGATTACAGTGCTATCCGGTAGCATTGGATTCACTATAACGACGCTGATCAACCCCACGGATGCTTTCGGTCGCCCAACTGGCACACCATTCTCCGGTGTTCTCGTTGTTATACCGATATCTGGCGCTTCAATTCTCCCTGCTCCCAGTGGTTCAGGTCTCTTTGTTTCCAGTGCTTCGGGCGTGTCTGCACCTGGTATTTCAGGCTTGCCGACTTCTGGCGGATCTCCTGGTCCCTCTGTCTTGCCTAGCGGTTTGGGCTCTCCTAGCGGTTCCATCCCGGGCATCCTAATTCCAAGCGGTGCCTCAGCACTCGGCCTGCCAACCATCACAACGACCTTCGGTAGTGTGAGCCAGCTGATCACCACTCTACTTACTCCCACAGATGCTTCTGGTAATCCTACGGCTGCACCGTTCCCCGCCGTTCTCTATGTCGTGCCGACTGCTGGTACTGCCTCTGGCATTTCTACGTTTGGCGCCTCTAGCCCCCCTCTGAGCGCTGCTATTTCGATCGGTGGTGCTTCATCATCACTCCCCATGCCAACGATCACCTCGACATTCGGCAGCGTCAGCCAGACTTTGACAACTCTCGTCACGATCTCCAATGGCTTCGGGGTCCCTGTCACAGCTGTCACCGGGGTTCTCGTAGTAGTGCCAACGTCTGGCGCCTCAGCCGTTCCAAGCGGTGCTAGCCCGAGCGGTGCCTCGCCAGCAAGCCTACTCACGACCACGTACACTCTCGGCAGCATTGCCCTGACTACCACGGGCCCCATTACGCCTACCGACTTTGCAGGAGTTCCCACTGGTTTGCCTTTCACTGGAGTCATCGTCTTGGTTCCGACATCCGGTGCCTCAGCGCCTGCGAGCGGTTCCGCTCCGAGCGGTGCTTCGCCGGCAGGTCCTTCAACAATCACGTTGACTTCCGGAAGCTTGGTATCTACAACCACCGCTGTGGTCACTCCCACAGGTCCTGGTGGAGTTATTGTTGGCCCGCCCAATACCCAGATTGTCGTCTACGTTCCGTCCTCGGGCGCTCCCGCACCCAGCTTGGGCACAGTCACTTCAACGTCGGGCAGTACTCCGTTCACAACGACCGGGTTGGTTACACCCACAGGACCGGATGGAGGTCCCGCCGGATTGCCGTCCAGCGCAGTGATCGTCTTCGTTCCAACCTCTCCCGGGACAGCAGGCTTGGGCACAGTTACCTCGACAGCTGGTAGCGTTCCTTACACCACAACCGGTGTAATTACGCCTACAGGTCCAGGTGGAATCCCAGCGGGCTCTCCGTCCACCGCAGTCATCGTGTTCGTTCCGACCTCTGGTCCAGCTACGGGCTTGGGCACAGTTACCGTGACATCTGGAAGCATTCCTTACACCACGACTGGTGTCGTTACTCCCACAGGCCCTGGTGGAATCCCCGCAGGGTCGCCGTCTAGCGCAGTCATCATCTTCGTCCCAACTTCAGGCGCTCCTGCACCTGGCATGGCAACTATAACCTCGACGGCTGGCAACCTCGCCTACACCACGACAGGCGTGGTTACACCTACAGATGCGGCTGGTAACCCCACCGGCACCCCATCGAATGCGGTCATCGTCTTCGTACCGACCTCGGCCGCATCTACTCCTGGTGCCTTGCTTACCGTCACCTCTACTGCCGGAAACCTTGCCTACACTACCATTGGGTTGGTTACTCCGACGAATGCCGCTGGCATTCCCACTGCTCCGCCGATCACAGGAGTCATTGTTTTCGTCCCGACCCCTGGCACCTCTGGCAGCCCGATAGCACCTTCAGCGGGCGTGCCCACAGTTACATCAACTGCCGGCAGCGTTGCCTTCACTACCATTGGTTTGGTCACTCCAACCAACGCCGCCGGAATCCCTACTGCCTCGCCCATCACAGGTGTGATTGTATTCGTCCCGACATCTGGAGCTCCTGGAAGCGCGACTGCGGCCCCAACGGCCCTGCCAACGGTCACATCGACTGCCGGCAACCGCGCCTACACTACCACCGGTCTGATCATTCCGACCAACGCCGCTGGCATCGCTACCGCTGCGCCGTACACGGCCGTTATCGTGTATGTCCCGACCTCCGGCGCATCGCCCGAACCAACCGGCACGAGCCCAGCTGGACCATCAGCCGGCTTGCCCACGGTCACGTCGGTATCTGGCATTTCCGCCTTTACAACCACAGGCCTGGTCACCCCGACCAACGCTGCGGGCATTCCGACCGGTCCACCCGTCACCGGTGTCATCGTGTTCATCCCGACCTCTGCCGCCCCGAGCGGTGCCAGCCCAACAGCTCCGGGAGCGGGCCTACCAACGGTTACTTCTGTATCTGGCACCTCCGCTTTCACCACCACAGGTCTGATCACTCCTACCAACGCCGCCGGCGTCGTGACAGCTACGGCCTACTCGGGCGTCATCGTGTTCGTCCCCACCTCGGCCCTGCCCACGATCACTTCGGTATTCGGCAGCGTGCCCTTCACCACTACAGCCCTGGTCACGCCGACCGACTCAGCCGGCGGCGTCGCCGGCCCGCCCGTCACGGCAATCGTCGTCGTTCTCCCGACATCATCCAGCGTCCCTGGCGCCATTCCATCACCGAGCTCAGCCTCGCCTGGTGGCGGATTGTCCCCCAGTGCCGGCGGTCCAGCACTGCCATCTGGCACTCGTCCTGGCTTCTCCGCTCCCGCAACTGATCTCATCGTCTCCGCGAGCGTTTCTGTCAGCGCCGGCATCTCAGTGCCCGGCGGCTCGCTGCCGAGCGGTGGCATTTCAGGCCTGCCCACCGGCGGAGGCCCGAGCAACTTGGGCCCTGGCGGCGCGTCTCTGTCTGGCCTTCCGTCGGGAGCTGCCTCCGTTCCTAGTGCGCCCTCGGGCTCTGCTGGTCTTAGTGCACCTTCAGGCCCTGGTGTGCCTTCCGGCTCTGGTCTTCCTGGTGCTTCCGGCTCTGTTCTCCCCGGCGGTTCGGGTGTGCCTGGCAGCTCGATCCTACCAAGCGGCTCCATCAGCGGCGCTCCTGGCGCTGCTTCAAGCGGCTCTCAACTACCATCCGGCGGACCTCTCATACCATCTGGTGGACCGCTGAGCAACTTGGCTGGTTTGTCAAGCGGCGCCGGTCTTCCCGGCGGCTCAAGCGCTCTCGGCGGTTCAATCGTTCCAAGCGGCTCCGGTTTGTTCGTGTCACCTAGCGCTTCAGGCTTGCCTGGCGGTGGCTCTATCAGCGGCGCCCAGAGTGCCCCAAGCGGATCAATTCTACCGTCTGGCGGTTCCCCTACGAACTTGGGCCCTGGCGCTTCAGGCCTGCCCAGTGGCAGCGCTCCCAGCGGTGCTTCTGGCTCCTCCCCAAGCGGAGCTCTACTGCCTTCCGGCGGAATTCCGAGCAACTTGGTGGTTCCTCCCGCTTCTGCATCCGGTCCTTCAGCTGGAGTACCAGCAATCAGCGGCTCCGCATCGTTGTCGTCTCCTGGCGTCCCTTCGGCTGGCTCTGCCGGGCCATCTGGGCCTTCTGGACCAGGTGCATCAGGTGCATCAGCTGGTCTCCCCAGCGGATCTGTTGGTCCTTCTGGATCTGCTGCTCTCCCTTCGGGATCTGCTCCTGGAGTACCTTCGGGCTCTATTCCTGGTGCACCTTCGGGCTCTCTTGGCCCATCTGGACCTGGTCTGCCGGCACCGTCTGGCTCTGCTGTCTCTCAACCTGGCCTGCCTTCTGGCAGCGGTGCCCCGTCGGCTTCCCTCCCGGGCGTGAGCGGCGCTTCTCTTTCAGGTGCCCCTGTTCCACCAGCGTCCGGTCCTGGAATCAGCGGCCCTTCGCCTGCAGGTCCATCTGGCAGTGGTCCAGCGTCCGGCGCCCCACAGGTATCGCCAACTGGTGGCATCGACATCGGCCTATCAGCTTCTCTTAGTGCCAGCCTGTCTGGTGGTGTTGTTCCAATCGGACCTACCAACCTGGCACCTGCTCCTTCCGGATCTGCGCCATCAGGACCTGGTGTTCCATCGGGATCCGGCCTTCCGTCTGCCGGCGTCCTTTCTACCATTACTCAGACCTCGGGCAGCGTTCCGTTCACGTCCACAGTCGTCACGACGCTACCCGGCGCGTCTACCCCCACCACACAGGTCATCGTCAATATTCCGCAGACGGCGCTGGCCTCCCCGCTGTCTACGTTCACGGTCACTTCCGGAAGCGTACTGTTCACATCCACCCGCGTGACATCGATCGGCTCAGTTCCGTACACTGATGTTGTTGTGGTCCAGCCTGTGACTAACCTCGCCGGCCCGCCCTCTCCATCTGTGTCGTCTCCCGGTCCCGCTGGCCCTAGTGTCTCTCAAGGCCCTGGGGTGCCCGGTTCTGGACTTCCGAGCGCGTCCGCTCCTGGAGCTCCCAGCCCGTCTGCCCCCGGCTTGTCTACTCCAGCGACCCTTCCTCCCGGTGTGAGCTTGCCAACTATCACAACGACCTATGCCGGCTCGACTCCTTTCACTACCACGGCAGTCACGAATTTCGTGGGCCCAGATGGTATTTCATTCTCAGGCTCCGCGGTAATTGTCTTCGATCTCGCAACTGCGGTTTCCGGCGGTGCGTCTTTGCCCACAATTACCACCAATTACCCCGGCTCGGTTCCGTACACAACGACAGCTGTTACCAGCTTCACTGGCCCCGACGGTCTTCCAACTACCGGCCCCGCTGTTATTGTTTACAACCCGGCTACCGCCTTGGCATTGCCTACGATCAGGACCACCTACTTCGGCTCCGTTCCGTCAACGACTACAGCGGTTACGACGTTCATTGGCAGCAACGGCGTCCCATACTCTGGCTCTGCTGTGCTTGTGTTTGACCCCGCTACCTCTGGTGCCGTGTCAACTCCTGCAAGCCTGCCTACGATCACTACGCCTTATGCTGGATCCGTCACGTTCACAACAACAGCGGTTACTACCTTCATTGGTAGCAACGGTCTCCCATACTCTGGCTCCGCCGTGGTTGTATTTGACCCCGCTACTTCTGCCGCAGCGTCTCTGCCTGCAAACCTTCCTACGATTACTACTTCTTACGCTGGATCCGTTACATTCACAACCACGGCCGTCACCAACTTTGCCGGAAGCAATGGCGCTCCATACTCTGGCTCTGCTGTGATCGTGTTCATACCTGCTACTTCACCCGCAGCCCTTCCCACGATCACTACTCCTTACGCTGGATCTGCCACGTTTACAACTACCGCTGTCACCAACTTTGTCGGCAGCAATGGGGTTCCTTCCACTGGTTCCGCTGTGATTGTGTACATTCCTGCTACTTCTCCCGCAGGCCTTCCTACAATCACTACGCCATATGGCGGATCTGTTCCCTTCACAACCACAGCCGTCACAACCTTTACTGGCAGTGACGGACTTCCCTCTTCCGGTTCCGCTGTGGTTGTGTTCATCCCTGCGACAAGCACTCCCGCAGTTCTGCCCACAATCACCACCACTTATGCCGGCTCCGCAACCTCTTTGGCTACGGCCGTCACGAACTTTGTCGGCACCAACGGACTTCCGTCATCCGGTTCTGCCGTGATTGTTTTCGTCCCTGCAAGCAGTGCCGTCTCCGGACCTGCAATCTTGCCCACAATAACCACAACCTACAGTGGATCCGTGCCCTTCACAACAACAGCCGTCACTCAGTTCGTCCCCAGCGGCGGCCCACCGTTCTCGGGCCCTGCAGTAATCATATTCAACCCGGCGACCAACTTGGTGCCTCAAACTCTTCCCACGATTACTACGACATACCCAGGCACTGTTCCATTCACCACGACTGCGGTGACTCAATTCATTGGCTCCAGTGGACCGTACTCTGGGTCTGCGGTGATTATTTTCAACCCTGTCACCGCTCTCTCGTCCCCTGCAGTCCTACCTACGATAACGACGACGTACCCAGGAACTGTTCCATTCACCACAACGGCTGTAACTCAATTCAGCGGTGCCACCGGCCTGTACTCTGGTTCCGCGGTCATTATCTTCAACCCTGCAACAGCAGCCTCGACTTCTGCAAGTGGTCCAGCCAGTGTGCCAACAAGTGGAGGTGTGATCATTCCGTCAGGCTTGAACAGCAATTTGGCTTCCCCACAGCCGCAGTCCACGCCTGGAAGCATTCTCACCGTTACCTCGACCTCCGGTAGCCTTGCTTATACCACCACCGTGCCATTCACTCCCACCGATTCTCTTGGAAACGCAGGAGTGGTCTCCAGCGTGATTGTCATATTTGTCCCCACTTCAGCCGGAGCTACTACTGGTGGTGCGATCATCCCGTCGGGCCTGAACAGCAACTTGGCTACTATACAACCACAATCTTCACCAGGGAGCCTTCTCACGATCACATCAACATTTGGCAGTGTTCCTTACACTACTACCGCGCCCTTCACTCCTACTGATCCTCTTGGAAATCCGGGAGCTCCCTCTAGCGCGGTCATTGTTGTTGTCCCCACTTCAGCCGGCGCAATCATTCCGTCGGGAATGAACAGCAACTTGGCTTCTGTACCACAATCTCAGCCGACGCCTGGAAGCCTTCTGACAATTACCTCAACGTTTGGCAGTGTTCCCTACACCACTACTGGACCCTTCACGCCTACTGATTCGCTTGGAAACGTTGGTGTGCCATCTAGCGCAGTCATCGTATTCGTTCCTACTTCAGGTGGTGTGATCATTCCATCGGGTCTAAACAGCAACTTGGCCTCGATGCAACAACCGCAGTCCACTCCAGGAAGCCTTCTTACAATCACGTCAACTTCTGGAAGCATTCCTTACACCACTACTGCGCTTGTTACTCCTACCAATTCGCTTGGTAGCGCAGGTGTGCCATCCAGTGCTGTCATTGTCTATGTCCCGACGAGCCCAGTCAGCCTCCCAACCATCACTTCCACGACAGGTAGCGTTTCTGCTACTACAACGGTCGTTGCAACTTCTGTGGCTAATGGTATCCCTACACCTTACACTCAGGTGGTTGTCTTCCAGCCGACGAGCTCTTCCGTCGTGCTTGCAACAATCACCCAAGTGAGTGGCAGCGTGCCATACACCAGCACGATCCCCACAGTCTCTGCAGGGCAAGTCACCGCCATTGTGGTGGTGAACGTGCCGACGCCCAGCCTCCCGACAGTCACTCTTCCGGGCTCGGGTTCCATCCCTGTGACTTCGACTGGTTTGTTCACACCCCCTGGAGCTCCGGGATCCTTGCCTTCTCCGTACAGCGCCGTTGTCATCTTCCAACCTGTCACTTCGTCGGCCAGCCTCCCGACTATCACGATTACCTCCGGCTCGGTCCCCACTACCTCAATCGGCCTCTTTACTCCACCGGTTCTGCCAGGCTTCCCGGCACCTTCGCCGTACAGCGCAGTCATCGTGGTTCAGCCGACCAGTGCCTTCGGTCCTTTTACGACTACCGTCACGACGGGAAATCTCCCGGTTTTCACCACGACTGTGGCCACGTCGAACCCTACCATCAACAATGGCTTGCCGTACATGCAGGTGATCGTCCAGATTCCTACGCCATTTGGCCCTGTCACGAGAACCCAGACCTCTGGTATCCTGCCATTCACGACAACCATCGTGGCATCCAATTCAGCCGTCAACGGGGGCCAGCCGTTCACCGAAGTTTTGGTGAACGTTCCTATTCCTTTCGCCCCCGTGACAAGCACCCAAACTTCTGGAGCCTTGGCCTTCACGACCACGTTCCTTACCTCGAATCCGAGCATCAATGGCGGGCAGCCGTTCACTGGGGTTCTGGTTAACGTTCCTACTCCGTATGGCTTTACAACCACGCAGACGTCTGGTGTCCTGCCGTTTACTACTGCTTTCCTTACCTCGAACCCGAGCATCAACGGTGGGCAACCATACACGGCGGTTTTGGTCAATGTGCCAACGCCTTATGCGCTTACCACCACCCAAACGTCTGGTTTGCTGCCGTTCACTACTACTTTCGTTACTTCAAACCCCGCTATCAACAGCGGACTGCCGTTTACGGAAGTTTTAGTCAACGTCCCAACGCCGTTTGCGTTTACAACCACCCAGACCTCGGGCAACACGCCGTTTACAACTACGTTTATAACATCCAACCCCACCCTAAATGGCGGTCAGCCTTACACCGCGGTTCTCGTAAATGTTCCGACTCCTTTTGGATTTGCCACGACACGAACTTCCGGTACCGTTGCCTTTACTACGTCGTTCGTCACTGCCAACTCCGCGGTTAATGGAGGACTCCCCTTTACTGAAGTTCTCATCAATGTGCCGATCCCCTTCGGATTCACAGCAACGCAAACTTCAGGCTCCGTTCCATTCACCACCTCCTTTGTTACTTCCAACTCCGCGGTAAACGGCGGACTACCCTTCACCGAGGTTCTCGTAAACGTTCCGACCCTGCCCACCGTCACACAGACCTCTGGCTTCCTGCCCTTCACTACTACAGTCGCTACCCGTGATCCTGGTGGACTCTTCAATGGCGGCCAGCCCTTCACTGAAGTCATCGTCAACGTGCCCGTTCCGTTTGGGCCAACGACCGTCACGCAGACCTCTGGCAATGTTCCGTTTACTACTACGATCGTCACCATTGATCCTGCGGGAAGCATCAACGGAGGCCAGCCTTTCACTGAAGTCCTTGTTAATGTGCCCATCCCATTCGGCCCATTCACCACCACACAGACTTCCGGTTTCCTTCCGTTTACGACTACGTTCGTCACCTCGGATCCGTTTGGTAGTATTAACGGCGGGCAGCCATACACCGAAGTCCTGGTCAATGTGCCAACAGCCTTTGGGCCAGTCACTACGACTCAAACCTCGGGCCCTGCCGCTTTCACATCCACAGTGCTGACGTCAAATTCTGCTATCAACGGAGGTCAGCCGTTCACCCAGGTCATCGTCAATGTCCCGACCCCCACGCCATTCGGCGTCATCACTACAACGATCACGTCAGGGTCAACAAGCTCCACAAACATAGTCCTGACATCCGACCCAGCGATCAACAGCGGCCTTCCATTCACGGAAGTCATTGTCTACGTCCCGACCTCGCAGGGCTCACTCGGCCCACTGATTCCTGGTGGAGGAGGAGGGAATACGGCTCTTATCAGCATGCAACCTCAACCCACTACGACTACTCGATTCTCTGGGTCTATTCCGTTTACAACGACGGTTGCAACTCTCATCAATGGCAGCCCCGTTACTCAGGTTATCATCAACTCTCCGACCACAGCAGCCAGCCCCGGTGCAATTTTCACGACTACACAGACCGCCGGTTCCCTGCCATTCACAACTACCGCCATCACAAACATCAATGGAAGCCCCGTTACTGAGGTCATCGTCAATGTACCTACAACTGCATCCCCGACTGGTGCCATCTTTACGATTACGCGGACCTCAGGATCTCTGCCTTTTATTACGACGATCACCACAGCCGTTAATGGATCGCCCATCACTGAAGTCATTGTTAACGTTCCGACTACTGCGCCCTCGGCTGGTACCATCTTCACTACCACGCAGACCGCCGGCTCCATCCCATTCACGACCACAATTGCCACAGTCATCAACGGGACCCCAGTTACTGAAGTTGTTGTTAACGTTCCTACTTCTTCGCGGACTGGTGCCGTGTACTCCACGTATACACAAACTGCCGGCACTGTTGCTTTTACGAGCACCGTCTACACGGATCCAGCAGGCATTGCTCCTCCCGGCACCTACGTGGTGGTCAACGTACCCATCACCTATCCAACTATCACTCAGACCGCTGGCTCAGTTGCCTTTACCCGCACGACCTACTTCGATCCGTCAGGCACTGCTCCTCCCGGCACGTATGTGGTGGTCAATGAGCCAACCCATACTTATCCAGTCATCACACGAACGTCCGGATCAATCGCCTTTACCAGCACGCTATTCACCGACCCAGACGGCACTGCGCCTCCCGGCACCTACGTCGTAATCAACGTTCCAACCCGCTCAACGATCACCCAAACTGCCGGCTCAGTCGCTTATACCAGTACGGTCTATACGGACCCGTTGGGAACAGCGCCTCCTGGCACGTACGTGGTAGTTAACGTCCCGACCCATTCGTATCCAGTCATTACCAGAACCTCGGGATCAGTTGCTTTCACCACCACGCTGTTTACTGACCCGGATGGCACAGCGCCTCCTGGTACTTACGTGGTAGTAAATGAGCCAACGCATGCCTATCCTGTCATCACCCAGACGGCTGGATCAGTCGCTTTCACTAGCACGCTGTTCATAGACCCGTCAGGCACTGCGCCTCCTGGTACTTATGTAGTGGTTAACGTCCCGACTCGTCCATATCCAGTTATCACCCAGACCGCAGGGTCAGTCGCTTATACGAGCACGGTCTACACGGACCCGTCAGGCACTCTGCCTCCTGGCACATATGTTGTGGTCAACGTACCGACCTATCCAACTATCACGCGGACCGCCGGCCCAACCGCTTATACCAGTACGCTGTTTATCGATCCCGATGGCACCGCTCCTCCCGGCACCTATGTGGTGGTTAACGTACCGACGCATCCGACTATCACCAGAACCGCCGGATCGGTCGCTTATACTAGCACGGTGTTTACCGACCCAGACGGAACCGCTCCTCCCGGTACCTATGTCGTGGTCAACGAGCCTACGCATCCCTATCCAGTTATCACCCAGACCGGCGGTTCTGTCGCTTATACCAGCACCCTTTTCACCGATCCACTGGGAACCCTCCCTGCTGGCACGTACGTGGTGGTGAATGTGCCAACTTACCCCACCATTACGCAGACCGCCGGATCCGTCGCTTTCACCACTACGCGTTACACCGATCCCGCCGGTACAGCACCGCCTGGTACTTACGTGGTGGTGAATGTACCAACTCCAACGTATTCGACCTACACCCAGACTTCTGGCCAAGTTGGTTTCACTTCCACAGTTTACACCGATCCCGCTGGTATAGCACCGCCTGGTACTTACGTGGTCGTCAATGTTCCTACGCATACTGGCACCACCTACACGATCACGCAGAATTCAGGATCACTGTCGTTCACCACAACAGTTACTACACTGGTCAATGGAAGTCCGGCTACTGCGATCGTCATCAATCATCCTACCAGTGCGGCCCCTTCGCCGAGCTCTGGTCTTCTCATCACCAGGACTCAATACTCTGGAACGTCGGCATTTACCACCACCTTCGGTACTACGTTCGGCAATGGAGTCCAGGCCACCGAAGTCTTGGTGAACCTCCCTAGCAGTGCGGCTCCTTTGTCGAGCGCCGGTATAGTCTTTACCAGGACGCGTACCTCTGGATCGTTGGCATTCACCACTACCTTTGGAACCACTTGGTCGGATGGAAACCAGGCTACGGAAGTCTTGGTGAACCTTCCTACTTCCGCCGGTCTGACCACCCTCCGTGCATCAACCTCGTCGGCTGCCGTCTGCTTGCCCACCGGGGCTGTAAGTGACACGCCTAACTGTTTCGCCTCTCTTCCGGCAGCCTGTCTGGGCAGCAGCAGCAGCAGCAGCAGCAGCAGCAGCGGTGGTGGTCTCTTCAACCCCCTCACAAGCATTGTGGGCACCATCGACCACTCTGCCTGCCAGGTTGCTCTCGGAACTTTTGGTACTGTCAATGCCGCCACGTGCTTTGCCCAAAACGTGTTGTCATCAATTCTGGGCAACAGTAATGACTTCGTCACGTGTTTGTACAACAACTTGCCCACTTGCCAAAACTGCTCTCCTCAGTTCCCGTCGGTTTGCTCGGCCCTCACAAGCTTTTCGGGCAGCAGTCTGTTGGGAAGCAGCGCGAGTGCGTTGGCTGCCTGTAAGGCTGCAGTCGGCTTGTTCAGCGGTGGCACTTCGGTACAGTGCTTCGTGGATAGTGTCATCAGCCAGGGCGGTTCCGCGGTCCACAGCTGTTTGCAAAATCAACTCGCTGTCTGCAACGACAGCGGCTCGGTCCCGAGTACGATGGTTAAGGCCACGACAACAACTGCTTGCGGCACTGCAACCGCCACAACTTGCGTCACGGCTCTGCCGACTGAATGCGAATTCGGTACCGGTGACAGTGGCGTGCTAGCCGACATCGTCGGACAAGCCAGCATCGCGGTGTGCCAGTCTGCTATGGGAGTGCTGGGAACGACCATTTCACCAACTTGCTTCTTGAGCAGCGTGTTGACCAGCTTCACTCCCCAGGACTTCAGATCCTGTCTTTGGGGCAACCTTGGAACTTGCCGTGGCTGCACGAATACTCTTCCAGTCGCCTGCACTAGTCTCGGCAGCAGCTTCGGTCTTCTTAATGTTGCTGCTGTAGCGGCTTGCCAGGCAGCACTCGGAACTAACGGTGTGCTGAACGCGGCGCATTGTTTCACAACCAACTTGCTCAGTGGTGGCGACATATTGGATTGTATCCATGACAGCAGCCTTATGTGCTCTGGGAACAACACAGCGAGTCTTCCTACACACTACCAAAGCAGCGGCACGTCCGCGTACACGCGCGTTACGACCTCTTACGCAACGCTTGGCGGCGGGATTTTTGGCGGCGGAACCACCGTGGCCTCAACCTATGTCATCGTCAACTATCCCACTGGCGGCGGTCTTGTTATCCCCGGCCTGAGCAACCTTGCTGGTATAAAGCCCACGTATACGCAAACCTCAGGCAGCGTAGCGTACACGAGCACCGTATACACCGATCCTCCAGGCGCTCTCGGTCTCGCCACGTATGTTGTCGTCAATGTTCCAACGCGTACTTACCCGATTTATACGCAAACTTCTGGTACCGTCGCCTTCACTAGCACCCTCTCCACTGATCCTCCAGGCGCTCTCGGTCCCGGCACTTACGTCGTCATCAACGTTCCCGCGCATGTCTACACGACAATTACACAAACTTCTGGCAACGAGGCTTTTACACGCACTACCTACACGGATCCGACAGGAATTGCTCCCCCCGGTACTTACGTCGTGGTCAATGTTCCGACACATACATACCCCACGATTGTTCAGACCTCAGGAAACGTTGCATTCACCAGCACCTTTTTCACCGACCCTGTGGGTATTCAAGGCCCTGGTACCTACGTCGTCATCAACGTGCCTGGCCAGACCTACCCCACGATCACTGTGCACGATGGCAATTCTGCTTACACTACAACCCAATACACGGATCCGAGCGGCTCGCTTCCTGCAGCCACTTACGTTGTTGTCCACCAGCCAGCCTATCCGACAATCACTCTACGCGATGGCAATTCTGCCTACACTACAACTCAATACACGGATCCATCTGGAACGCTTCCTCCGGGAACTTATGTTGTAATCCACGAGCCAGCATATCCGACAATTACTGTGAACGATGCCAGTGTTGCGTACACGACGACTCAATATACGGACCCATCCGGGACGCTTCCTCCGGGAACTTACGTCGTGGTGCACAACCCACGTTATCCGACCGTTACAGTGACGACCGGTAGTCTTCTTTTCACCACAACTCTCGCATTCGATCCATCTGGCACACTCCCTAGCGGGACGTATGCCGTTGTAGTTGTTCCAACGGCGGCAGGTCATCCAACTATCACCGTCACAAGCGGTAATCATGCCCCGTACACTACCATCATCGCGACCGATCCATCCGGCACACTTCCCAGCGGAACGTATGCCGTTGTTGTGATTCCCACGGCCTACCCAACTATAACGGTGACGACTGGTAATTCCTATTACACCACAACTGTCGCATTCGACCCGTCCGGCACACTTCCCAGCGGAACGTACGCAGTCGTGGTGGTCCCCACGGAAGCAGCTCACCCAACCATTACCATTACAAGCGGTAATCACGCTCCGTACACCACGACTATCGCGACCGACCCATCAGGAACGCTCCCCAGCGGAACGTATGCCGTTGTTGTGCTTCCCACCGCCATTGCCTATCCAACCATTACCGTCACAAGCGGTAACCACGTCCCGTACACGACGATTGTTGCAACCGACCCCTCTGGCACGCTTCCTAGCGGCACGTATGCCGTCGTCGTGGTTCCTACGGCTACAGCCTACCCGACTATCACAGTTACAAGTGGTAACCACGTCCCGTACACCACAACTCTTGCAACCGACCCGTTGGGTACACTCCCCAGCGGTACTTACGCCGTCGTCGTGGTTCCCACAGCCACGGCCTACCCAACTATCACGGTGACGAATGGCAATCTTCATTACACGACGACCATTGCAACCGACCCATCAGGCACGCTTCCCAGCGGAACTTATGCCGTCGTCGTCGTTCCCACAGCCTACCCGACCGTCACAGTCACGAGTGGCAATCATTCCCCATACACCACGACGCTCGCATTTGACCCATCGGGCACGCTCCCTAGCGGAACATACGCCGTCGTTGTGATGCCGACAGCCTATCCGACCATCACAGTAATGAGCGGCGACCACTCCCCGTACACGACGACTATGGCAACCGATCCTTCGGGAACACTTCCCAGCGGAATATACGCCGTGGTCGTACTTCCTACAGCCTATCCAACAGTTACTATCACCAGCGGCGATCATTCTCCATACACAACAACAGTGGCATTTGATCCGTCAGGCACACTCCCTAGTGGAACGTACGCCGTGGTCGTGGTTCCTACTGCCCGTCCAACAGTTACTATCACCAGCGGCGACCGTGCCCCTTATACAACAACGATGGCATTCGATCCGACTGGTACATTGCCCAGCGGGACATACGCCGTCGTTGTGGTTCCGTCAGCCCATCCAACGACAATAACCATTACCAGTGGCAACCACTCGCCGTACACGACAACAATGGCATTCGATCCTACAGGTACTCTCCCTAGTGGAACGTACGCTGTAGTAGTGGTCCCTACCGCCTATCCGACTATTACAGTAACTAGCGGGACCGTACACTACACCACGACTATAGCAACCGATCCTACTGGTACTCTGCCCAGCGGTATATACGCCGTGGAGGTGATCCCCACCGGCTATCCGACAATCACGGTCACAAACGGCAACCTTCGTTACACCACCACCATGGCGACCGATCCGGCAGGTACTTTACCCAGCGGCACATACGCTGTGGTTGTAGTTCCCACCGGCTATCCGACCATTACAGTGACGAGTGGCGTCTCTCGTTACACCACCACCGTGGCGACTGACCCGACAGGTACGCTGCCCAGTGGCACATACGCTGTGGTGGTGGTCCCTACGGGCTACCCGACCATTACAGTGACGAGCGGCAACGTCGGCTATACCACCACCGTCGCCACGGACCCGTCGGGCACTCTGCCCAGTGGAACTTACGCCGTCGTAGTCAAACCTTCTCCCCCAGCGTCGTTCAGGATCTCAGTGACGGATTTCGTCGGCAATTTCTTTGGTTACCTAGACGTACTGAACAACCAATTAACCGGAACAGCACACGGCTGCGGTCTGACGCAGTCCTACAACGATGCCTCGACATTCAGGATCGACCCCACTAACCAGAGACTTACCTGCACGAGCGGCGGCGGCACAACCTCCGAGCTCGCCTCCTGTCAACGTTCTGGAACTTCGAACGCGCAATTCCTATTCGATCTGGTAGGCGCCAGCGGCAACGTTGACATCGACACGACCTTCTGGGATGATCATACGCTGCACCTTACCAACGCCGCCAACGGCCAGTCCCTAGCTGCACTTTGCCAGAATAATCTCTTCCTCATGGGCACCATTCCAAGCGGCTGCCGCCAGGTCGTCCTGACGCCTTGCACCAGTTCCGTTTCCTTCTCAACCAGAACTATCACGAGTGGCACCGCAGCGCCATCTACACACACAGTAGCTCCCGTCGGCACCGCCATCTCCAACGCCGGCACCGTGGAAGTCATCGTACCATCAGTCACCATATCATCGGGCCCCCTACCATCCTGCTCTGCCGTAGGATTGCAGTACCTCAACCGTCCAAACCCCGTCAGAGGCGGCTCGACCCCGGATGACCCGAACTACATGGCCTTCGACCCTGGCGTCTACAACAACCCGCAAGCCTCGCCGTACAGCACCATCAACTACCAGGGCATAACGAACGAAATCAACCTCGGCATACCAGCCGTCTCGGCGACGTCAGCGACTGTGTACGGCGTCGCCGGCCGCAGCGTCGCCTACTCGGCCATGATCTTCCGCGGCTACTTCATGCCCAACGCCACAGGCACCTACACGTTCACGCTGCCCGTTCCCGACGACATTGGCTACATCTGGGTTGGGCAAAAGGCCATCTCTACCTGGACCGAGCTCAACGCCGATCTCGCGTCCAGCCTGGCAAGAGGGTCGAACAGCGTCTCGGTCGACATGACGGCGGGCACCATGGTGCCGTTCCGCATGGTCTTCGGCAATGGGCCCGGCGCCATGAGCTTCCAGCTCAACACGAAAGAGCCCAATGGCGTGACATACTACGACACATGGGGCATGTTCAGACCGCCTTCATGTGGTCTGGACACCTGGTTGAACGTATCGTCATGAGATATGACAGAGCGATAGAGCGCGAGAGAGAGCTGGCTAGCTGGAGAGCTAGCTGTACACACGCACACAACGGCGTTTCCCCTTTTCTGCTGCCGGTTTTCCAACTACCTTCATTCAACTTCATGAAGAGGACCACTTTGATGTGGCCTCTCATTGGTTCTGTACTATTTTCCTATGTCTTGCTTTTTTTTCTGACTTTTGCGCTCGCCTAATACACATCATGTTGTCCACTCATGTTCGCCCTTAATAATAGCGGCAGAACGCCATTTACGCTTGATGTATCTCCTTGGTGTAATATCTCACAGGAATGACCACAAAAAGTATCATGTTTTTAGAAAATCACTTATTAGTGCATGGTTTCCTTCATTATGCCTTTTGTGATAATTAATCAGAAACGCGCACGACAGAAAATTGGTGTTTTGTTTTTCAAGAATCGAAATTGCATAGATACTAGCAAAATAAATCCTTTTCAACGACGATCGCCCTCAGTTGACCACAGTTTCATAGAATATTTTGTGCTTTCCTCATATAATATATCCATTCGTAGCACCTCTCACATGACGGCTCTGCTCGTCCCGTATTTGGCCCCCACATGGACGCCTTGGAGGGTTAGCCTAGGCAGCAGCCTTGCTCATGCCACACGAAGGAGTAGAAATGGTCAAAATTATTTTCAAGTCTTGCATCCGTCCTACAGAAACACAAACGATACAAAGCGAAAGAGCCGCCGTTCATATGCCAAGGCGCGCAATTCCAGCCCGGCGACTTTAACCTCTACTACAACCGACCCCACTTTCAAACTCGGCCGTCAAGTTAGACTCACCATCACGACAATCAGTCCATCAACGCAACATGTCGTCCCGCAAAACAACATACGAGGGCAGCCCGGAGCGGAACCCCTCGTCATCGTCCATGTCCACCGCAAAAGAGCTGGTCCAGGGGCTGATGCACCTAATCATGGAAACCTCACGAGAAATGGCGGCGACTGCTCCAGTAGGGAGTGACGATGACGAAACGGATATCGAAAAGCATGCAGACCGGATTCAGGACTTGGACAACAGACTCGTCTCCCAAGCGCTCGAGGTCTGGCTCGCACACGACGGCAACATCGATCTGCGGACCTTCTTCCCGGCACAACAGAAACAAAGTGATTCCGCAAATACGGATATTAAAGACCATTCGGACGCAAACACCCAGCACACGAGACGCCACCTCAAAGCCCCAGCCGAACCCACAGACACCACCGCCTCCTCCTCCTCCATCATCGGCAACCCATCGCTCTTCCCGCGCACCAACCAGCTCGTCTACGAAACCACCTCCCTCCAAACCTTCTACTCCTGGCTCTCCAAAACCCTGCCCCGCCTCCCGCCCGAGCTGGTCCTCCTCGTCGCGCACACCTCCCTCCACGGCACCACCACCGCCCCGAGCAGCGCCTCCGTCCCCGCCATCCCGTCCCTCTTCTCCTACTACCTGCCCCACCTCTACCCCTACCCGGGCCCCTGCACCGCGCACATCCCCAACTGCCGCGACTGCTGCACACTTGGCATCGACGACAACGAAGATCCTCCTTCACCGAACGCAAACCGGCCAGAGGCCAGAAAAGCCATCAATAGGCGGCCGCAGCGGTGCAGCAGCACCAGCAGCAGCAGCAACCCATCCTCCTCATCCCACCCGACGCTCCCCCACCTTAGCCCCTACGCCCCCCTCTCCGCGCCCGTCCTCCGCAGCATCTGGTCCTACGACCAGACCGGCTTACTGGACACAGCCATCCGCGCCACCAACGCCTTCGCCCCCTGCACCTTCGCCGCATGCGAGCCGGACTTGTTCACCAGGCCCATCACCATCGCGCTCGGAACCGCTTACGACGACGACGCAGGCATCTGGCGTTGCGGGTGCCGGCTGGAGCTGATGGGCTGCAGGATGGGGCCGGCGGGGGGCATCCAGCGGAAGCAGTGGAAGGCGGACGGGAAGGAGCGACCGGGCCTGCTGTTGTGGAATGCGTGGAAGCGCGGGTGGGAGTGCGGGGAGGTGGAGGGGTTTGATCCCGGGTGTTGTGAGGACGAGTATGATAGTGGGGAGGAGAGGGAGTGGGATGAGCGACAGGAGAGGGAGAGGGAGGGGAAGAAGAGGGCTGGGATGAGGTGGGTTGAGAGTTGTGAGAGGTGTCGGAAGCGGGAGGAGGGGGGGACATGATGATGTGCGGTTTTAGAGAGCTGGGAGAGTTGCGCGATCTTTTTGTGTATATCCTCGACATCAAAGGGGTTGCGCTCTGATAGAAGTAGGAGCGTGTAGCGTATTTTTGAGTGCTTTTATTAGACCAATGCTCTATTTGTCGTAAATCTATCGTATCTGCGTTTTATTTGTGCTTTCGTGAACTTTTCATGGCTTCGGTACGGACGTCACCTTCTTCACAACCCTTGCAGGGCTCCCCATGGCGACACTCCAGGCCGGGATATCCTTGGTCACCGTCGCTCCCGCAGCGATGGTGCAGCCCTCCCCAATCGTCACGCCCGGCAGGATGATGACGCTCCCTCCAATCCAGCAGTCGTCCCCAATCACAACCGGCTTGGCGTACTCGATGTTGTCCCTGCGGCTCTGCACCTCGGTCTCGTGCGTGGCGGCGAAGATGGACACGTTGGGGCCGAACATGACGCGGTCGCCGATGGTGACGAGCCCGCAGTCGAGGATGGTGAGGTTGAAGTTTGCGTAGAAGCGGTCGCCGAGGCTGATGTTGCAGCCGTAGTCGATGAAGAAGGGCGGCTCGATGAAGGCCTCGTCGCCCTCGACGTGCCCGATGATGTTGCGCAGAAGGCCCAGCCGGTGCTTTTGCAGCGACTCGAAGTCCGGCGACGTCTCGATGGGGAAGTGGTTGTTGTAGTTGTGGCACCAGGCGCGGGCTTTGAAGCGGGCCGACGAGAGTTCCGGGACGAAGGAATCGTAACTACAAAAAGCGGCGAGGCAAAGGGAGAGTATCTCAGCACGCGCACGAACTCTTTGGTCTCGTCGAGCTGCGAGCTGGCAGGCTGAAATGGCTACTTACAGCATTCCGGATATCATGCGTTCATACTGCTCACCCCAAGGGATGTGATTGAGCTTGCGGGCGAGTGCCAATTGCTCCTGGTCCTTCTCCGTGGCCGCCATGATGTCGATTGCACACAGTGTCAATGATGTAGTTTTGGTGGGGATTTGAGAACCGTCTTGGACTTTTATAAAAATACGTAGCTCCTCCGCCATTAGGACAGTCGTATGTCCGAGCCTGGTGTCTCGGGGAATTCTCGAATTCGGGCTAAACCGAAAGAGGAAATACTTCCAATCGCGGCTCCTCGCGTGGGGCCGCAGCGAATGATGCACCCCACCCGCCTTAGCGCTGACCCGGTCCCGACATACGGCCAATGATTTTGTTGCGTGGCCTTTCAGCTGCCACATTCGAGTTGCACACAGTATATTGATCGGGCCATGTGCCGCCGAGTGAGACTCTCGATCTCTGCTATTCAGAAGAAGAGGAACGCATGCTGGACTTTCAGCGAAGCAGAACAGGTCTGTAGTGAAGAGTCAGTACACGCATTGATTGAGAAAAGAGGGAATCTTACCCAGTGCGTCCACGAGACATTCCTCCATCCTGCTGGCTTCTCAAGCCTGACTTCCCATACCTTTTTCAAAAGGTCTGTCATAGCTTGGTGCTGGAAGCCTGTTGATCTTTTGATCTCGTTGATGCAAAGCTGCACGTAGTGATATTGATGTGGTGAACTGGTCTCCGCCCCCGCAAGGAAGAGCGGGAAGAGGAGGCGTTTGTAAAACGGCGAGTCCATGGGTATCTTTGCAGCCACGTCTAATATCGCCGCGACCGACTCCTTGATGATCGGCTCTTCTGGTGGGTATGATTCTAGTGGCTCGGGAAAGCGGAGGATCCTAAGGATGCTGGCATGTCGATAAGCATCCGCAAGCAGCTTCCACTCCGCGTCTGCTGTGGGAAAAATCACTTGGTCCGGACTCCAGCTTCTCAAATAAGCTTCAGAAGCGTCCAGGATTGGCCGAAGGTCTTCTGTCGTGCGGGTCCCGTTGTAATGTTCTTTGCCAGCATTGAGTACTTTGCCGATTTCGAAGAAGATGTCACTTGGACAGCCCACCAAAGTCTCCAAGCTCCAGTCGCCGGCGTCAAGAACGCAGCGGCGGACTTCATCCGAATACGCGAGCTTCTCCGCCCCGCTGAAACCTCGCAGGGCATCCAACCAGGCAAGGCAAGAGATGGAGAACATCTTAAATGGGGATCGAGATTCAGCGGGCCGTTGAGCGATCCTCCTGCAGAGAAAGGTAACGCCAGTAAGGTGAGCTCCATGCGTGGATATCCCCGATTCGCAAACGTCCTGAAGCACTAGCAGCAGAACCATGACCAGCGCGATCTCCTCTTCTCTTTCTGACAACCCTGATATCTCTTCTTTAAGCAGCAGTCCGCTGAGTGATTGGATGGCCGAGAGCTTGTGCTGAAGGGCGGCCGTATTGGTTGTTTTGCTTGTGTCCACACCAGACGAGTTGAGGTGATAGGCAGCCAAGCCAAGAAGGGCGTGTAGGACACCTGTGTGCTGATAAGAAAGGGGCAGCACATGTACACGGAATGGATTGACAGTTCCCGGTGTTGCGATGGCTAGCGTATCGCACAAGACAGTGTCAACTGCATCATATTAGCTGGGCCTGGCATGTTGGGATAGCTATGAAGTACAGTGAACAAGCAGCCGTTGAGCGTGGCTGGTTCCCAACACCTCATCGACGAGGCTCGAGCGCTCGAAGGCCGTCTCACTCTCTGGCGACAGGGATTGTTCCGGCGTAATGAGCTGGGCTTGCGACGGCTGCTCCCGCTGACGGTCTGGCAGATCGCCCAGTGTTACGGAGCTCAAGCGGTCTTGTATGTTGGAGTCCGGTGCGTTCTCTTTCCTGTTTTGGCTTGAGACCTGCTGGAACGACAGCTCAGTTTGGCCGTCAAGCGCACTAACCGTCCTTGGCGAAGCTCCTGATCCGTACTCCAGAAACTGAAATCGGGGTGGATAACCTTCGCAATGCAGACCCTTGAGAGTGCACCGTTTGCACACTGGTCTTGTTCGATCACATTTTCGGCATTTCTTTCGACACGTTCCACAAGCGGGATCTGACGAGCTTCAGAAACTGAGCACTTTGTGCTTACGGATTTTACTGACCGAGACGAGTGGCGGTCAGTCTTTTGGACATGTTGTTGACGTAAAGGCGGTATAAAAGATAGACGAGTGGTACAGGTTCCCACTTTGTGTCGATATGGGTAATGCGGGGCTTGACTCAACCGCAGGGCCTGAAGATGAGCGGCGAAGGTGAAGTAGGACGTGAGTTTTAGCGCGGCAAGAGTGCGGGGGCTATTTTGGAACAAGCTGCGGATGGATTACGCCAACGATCGGCGAAACTGCAGCGTGTCCTCGGCGAAATCGAGGCGCAATGTCGGCTTCCATCAGGCGCGTGCACATGTCATGAGACAAGTAACAATGCTCGGTATTTTACATCATTGATAATCCAATTTTCCGAATTGAGCTCTTTTGCTTGCAGTGAAAGAATTGTGAGCTACTCAATAGTCTGTTGGCCGTACGCCTTCCTTCAGCTCTGGTCTAAGCGCATATATGGGGTCCATCTGCTCAACCCATCCACCGGCAGGTTCACTCATAGAGTAGCCCATGAAATCCTGCACCGACCGATCATATTTCCTCGCAACTTCCTGGGGAACGGCTAGGAACTGATTCTCTTCTTGACGAAGGTAGCCTCGCACTGAAAAGGTTGAAAAGACTAGTCGCTTCTCGTCTTTTGTAGTGTTGTTTCCGCCGCCATGGAATGCTGAAGCAAGCATGATGAAAGCATCGCCTTTTTCCATCTCTGCGAAGATGCATTGGTCAACCCGCGGGGGTGTTTTACGATCATTACCCCTGGAAAAGCATCAGCTGAAGCTTGAGGACGCAATGGTGCAAGCGCTTACCATAAATGGCTGCGTGGAATGAATGCCGTCCCTCCGTTTTCTTTTGTGACTCGGGATCCAGCAACGAACATGCCGATTGCCGACTCGCGATTCTTGTCTCGCTCATCATCCCACTGGTCAATCTTTTCATGAATGTTGTGACTGATGTAATCGTCTCTGTGCAATGACTGCGCTTTCCCGCCTGGCCCGATGCGCATTGCAACGCAGGAATGCACCTGTGGCTTCGACACTGACTCCTTCCTTTCGTCGCCCCACCAGAACCAGCTTCGAGTGGTGAGGAAGTGGTCGATTACCTGCTGATACAGCGGATTCATCAACTGTGTCTTCACGTATGTCGGGCTTCTCATTATGAGCGCCGATGCCCGCTGCGTCTCCTCTGTGTGACATGTGAGGGAAATTCTATTGCAGCATTCTGGCAAGCTTACTCGGGAAGAAGTTGCCCTCCCATTCGATGTCATTGTCGAGAGTCTCGCGGACCTCATCATACGCTTTGTCGACGTCTTCTGTCGAAATCAAGCCTTTGATGAATACGCCTCCATCGCGTTTCAGCAGGTACAGGATATCCTCCAGCGGAGTCGTTGCGGGAATTTTCTGGACTTCCGGTCCATACTCTTTGGTTGCAGTAGGCATTGTTGACGTGACTCACTCGCCGGAAATTCGACTAAACACGTTGCAAGTGTATTTTCGTGGAGCAGCGGAGCGTCATTATTAGTTGGAGCAAGCGTTGTAGACGAGGGGCCCTCGAACTGCTCTAAACCCAAAACAGCATAAGAACCAGCAGGGCTGGCTAGTACAGAAAAGGCACAAGCGCCAACCGAGGCAGTGCAAGCCTTGCCGGAGACCCGCAGCCCGTATCGTATTCAGCAGGCCCTGCCGCCATGTTCCGAATTTTAGCCCTCGAATAGGCAATGCTCCCAGCCAGGGATTTACACAGGGAATCCTCTCGAGGCTCAAGCTGCGGCTGATAAAAACAGGAAACGCCGTCTTACATTGTTGATCTTACATAGCCATACGCCAAAGCTGTTCGTAAATATGCCCTAAGCCCCATAACTACAGCTCTCAATTCCTACGCCAAGATTTCCCAGCTTGGTAGCAGTGTGCACTCACTCCTATTAGTTCTGAACTACCAGACAGATACGCAAGGCAGAGAATTCACAATGGGGCCCGGAGATGCGTATAAAGGTGCATTGCCTCACCCTCCTGTAAAGATATCCAAAACAATTTGAAATACCCTGCTCTGTACCATACCACTGGTAATCGCGTATCAGAGATCGACGAACCTGCACCACACCATCATCGGACCCTCATCCAGACTTCTCCGTCGCACTTGCAGCCTTGCCTTTCCGCGCTAGCCGACCCAGTAAAAGCAAGATCGGACAAGCCAAATCCCTGATCTTGCCCACCGAGTTTAAATGCCCCCCACAATGCCACCCACCAACACTCCTCCTGAAACTTTCACCATCACCGCCCCACCAAACACCGACATCTGGGCCGCTCCGCCATCCACCCGCCGCTTCAACGCGCCGCTCGCGCACGCCACGCGCGGCCCGCTCCAGGCCTTCACCCGCGTCGGCCTGACGCTCTCTCTGCCCCCCTCGCAGGAGAACCTCGTCCAATACGACCAAGGTGGCATCCTCCTCGCCATCGTGCGTCCAGGCGACCAAAATCAGAGCGATGCGAAGCGCTGGCTGAAGACGGGCATCGAGATGTACGAGGGCGAGCCGTGGCTGACGGTCGTGGGGTGCGATCGATGGAGCGACTTGAGCATGGTGCCGCTGGGGTGGGGTGGTGGTAGCGCAGAGGGAGGGAATGGGGGGAGGAGGCCGACGGCGAGGGTGGAGGTGGAGAGGGTGAAGGAGGCGTTGTGGGTGTATTGGGTTACTGAGAAGGGGAGGAGGGTGCCGATCAGGGAAGTCAACTGGTTTTTCTCGCATGAAGAAATAGCGGGAGAGGAGTGGGAGGTCAGTGTCGCGGCGTATGCGGTGAGGCCGCTGAAGAATGAAAAGGATGAGGATGAGGCCTTGGATGTGGAGTTTGAGCGGTTCGAGGTGGAATGGTCATGAGAAGTCAACTACGGACCTTAACAGGATCACGGACATAGACGAAGTCCATTTAACGAAAAGAATGAATTTGCGGCTATTGAAAAAAATAAAAATAAAAAAGGTGTAGGTTTGCTAGTCCATCTGGCGATTTCTTCGAGAATTTTGATTTGTTTCAAACCATTGCTGGTAGCTAAAACAAATATTTAGCTGATCTGTGGAAGATTTGCAATATCACCCCTTATCATCGCTGCTACATAGCCAGCTCAACGGCACTCTTACATGATGATACTATTTATAAAGTTTCATTAAGGTGCATGCAGCCCGTTGTCTTGTCTCAGAATTTACTTCTCCGAACTCATCGCTACCGCTTCGACGCTACCCAAGTCACTACACTTAAAACTCCCAAAATCAAACTTTAGGTCTTTTCCTGTGGGCATAAATACCGATTTCCTCGCACCGTCCCGATTGATCTTCCACTCTCAGCCTTGCGACTGGACATCCCTTCAGCGTCGCCTCGCAACGATGCAGTCGCCACCTATTGGATGTCCTCCTTTTCATATCCTCATGTACAAACTTACTCTCTTTCCATGCCGCCGCCAGCGGCGACAAAGAACGTTTCTTTTCAGCAGTCATTTGGGCCTGCATTACCCAAAAGGGAAATTCAAAAGGAAATACGATAGCCACGAGGGCTGCTGGGCTCCCATCAGTAAAATCAAGGCTTGATTGTTGTTTCCTTTCTTTTTCCCTCCACCCGTCTTCTTTTTGCCGTGCATCGTATCATGTTGTAGATGGAGTACAAGAGGGTCTTGGCGTAAGAGCATAAGTGATGGGTGCTTCCTGAGCCACGGGGCTGGAAGTCATCGTCGGGTCTTTCACGTGCGATGGGGATCCGAAGACTCCCGGCCGATATCACTGAGCTTTCTTCTCACACATCCTTCCTTGCATTGGAGTAGCTCATAGGTGAGCGCACCTCTCCTGATCGTTGAAACCATTGGAGTGGAAAACACTTCCCCTTGGGCTGAGCGGGTGTGAGAGGGCGCCCGGAGGCCGCTCCAGGCTGCGACTGTCGCTGCGGTGCTTTCCGTACCATTTCTTTTTCTCCGAAAATTAAATGTGCGAGAACAACGTGGAAAAGAATGTTGTGCGACGCCAAAGCTGCAGCTATCAGGCCATTGATCGCGTGGTAGCAGGGATTTTGCGTAACCTTGGGAGCGAAAACCACGCGCTGAGGCTGGCTTGGGCAGTTGACAGGAGGCAGTGCGGGGCTTGCACCGCAGATATAGGAGCCGCCCCAGTTCACGGTTCGTGAAACCTACTCGCGTGGCATCCTGTTGACCGGCAATTCCGAGCTGCGCGCCATTCTCTGTCTCAGAAGCCACAGGAAACAAAAACTCCGACACAAACTCGTCGTCCTTGCTCCCCGTCGTGCCAGTTCTCCAGGCCCAGAACCCGTTGTGGACCCGTTCCCCAACCACAGCCCGTAAGCACCGAGTTCCGAACCATCCAATCATCCGTCGCGAGCAGCCCGCTCTTTCCGCTGCTTGTTCAGACGTCGTGCCAAAACCGTCGAAACCCACGAGGCCCGGCCAATTTATATCCCAACGTCCCCCCGTCAATCCAGCCCGATGAAGGTCTTTCGCCACAAGATACGTCACATGTTCTCGGCGTCCAAGATGACGACCAAGCCCGACATTCGCTGCGCCTACAAGGTCGTTGATGACTGCATCATCTACGCCGACGTCTACCTCCCTCGCACGCCATCCGCCGTTGTAGAAAAGAGACAACATCCCGTCGGTACGTCCAGGGATCCCCCACACCCAACCTTTCCTAATGCGGAAGACCCGCCAACCTGGATTTAACTAATCAACTCCAGTCCTCGCCATCCATGGCGGCGCCTTCATCCTCGGCCACTCGGACATGGTCAACAAAGACCAGATCCAAGACTGCCTCGAGCGCGGCTGGATCGTCGTGTCGCTCGAGCACCGCCTCTGCCCGCAAGTCAACATCCTCGAGGGCCCCATCACCGACTGCCGTGACGCTCTTGCCTGGGTCTACGACGGTGGTCTGGATGGGGAGCTCGCAAAGAGCCCCTCGACAGCCACCTTTGCCGTGGACAAGGACCGCGTCGTCGTATTCGGCACGTCGTCTGGAGGCGCAATAGCGCTTGCCATGGTGAGATGAATTCCTTGATTCCTCATTCGTCCCTGCTGTCTCTCATATTTCCATTATCCTCCTCCCCTCCCTTGTTCAGTCTGCCACTTTTCCTTCGCATTAAATACATCCCCATTATCACGCATTATCGCCCAACGCCCACTCCACAAGAACCATGACAACCAAATCACCTCAGACCAGTCTCACCTAACACGCCCGGCTTTTCACAGGGCTACTCCGTCCCCCGCCCACCCCTCGCCATCCTCGACTTCTACGGCGCGACGCACTTCACGCACCCTTTCTGGTCAACACCACTGCGCACAGCCAAGCTGCCCCCGAACACGGACCCGGACTACATCAACCAAGTCTACGACGAGACCCCCGTGCCGATCCGCGGCGGCCTATCACTAGAAGGCCAATCACCACCACCGCCATCTTCTTCTTCTTCTTCATCAACACCATCCACCAGCACCAACCCCTCGACTGCATCCTCCACCGCCTCCTCCTCGCCCTCCTCCTCCATCATAGCCAACAGCACCACCGCATCCGACAGCAGCAACACCAGCACGACCACCAACAACAGCAGCAGCAATAAAAACCAACCACCCCCCGTCCCCCCGCGCCCCTCCTTCGCCCTGACGCACATCGCGCGCGGCACGCTGCTGCGCGTGTGCTACCCGTTCGGCGACCTGCGCGCCATCGACGCCGTGCAGAACGTCACCGCCAACTTCCCGCCGACGTGCATCGTGCACGGCACGGCCGACGCGACGGTGCCGCTGCACCTGTCGCGCGAGCTGTTCCGGCGGCTTGAGGCTTGCGGCGTCGAGCGCGAGTGGATCGAGGTGCCTGGCGAGGAGCACACCTTCGTCGGCAAGATGGAGAAGGGCGGCGACGCGTGGGCCCGGCAGCGGCGCGGGTTCGATTGGTTGGAGGGCATCGTTTCGAGGTGAAATGATGATGGTGACGATGATGGTGACGATGATGGTGACGATGATGGTGACGATGATGGTGACGATGATGGTGATTATGATTATGACGTGGAGGGAGTAGTGCCTTGGCACTTTTTATGTTTTCTGGGGGGAACCGCAGCCGAAGGGAAGGGAAATGATGGGATGGGTGTAACGCTGATTGAAAAGCGAACGGTGAACGGGATTGGGGGCGAAAGAACATCGCTGTTCTTCCTTCTGTGCCCCCTTAATGATTTTCCTTTTGTCTTCATCCTCTTTTACGTCGCAAAGAAAAAAAAAGAATTTTAACTCAGACCATGAAAACCGCCGCCGTGGCTTTCCCATACATCTCTGAAATCGAAACTCCAGTCCCAGAGACACCCGTCGAGTGACTCTAAGCCTAGATGCGGGACCTCCAAGCCGCCACCAACCACACCCTGACCTGCCTGCCCCTGATCGGGTACCGGCTGTTTCGGGCCGGTAAGAGGCACGCTGCTTTCTGCTACCGTAGGCGAGCGGCCGGAGCGTTGCCGTAGGATGGCGAGCATCTGGCGTAGGACCTTGGCTGTCTTGCAGGCGACGACAGACTCGCGCATGAGGTCGAGCATGCTAAGTGTCTGCTCGATGAGGCGGATGTAGTCGTGTTGCGGGTTGGGCTGCTGGATACTTTGCACGGCGCGGTAGAGGATGATTGAAGCGGCAAAGGTGAGGTATGTGATGTTGTACCACCTGTGGGCGTCAGCAAGCGGAACCGAGAAAGGCTACCGCACTTACCAGGTGTGGAAGAACGTGTGAACTCTATAAGTCTCGTACATGAGATCGATGGTCCTTGCAGCAGCATCTGTACATTTGTTGACCGCATCGTCAAGACTCGATTCTCGCTCGTCAGAGTACTTTGATGCATGTACGATGAACGGTCTCAAGAGAAGCATCTTGACGTTATAATACCCTGTAGCAACGTTAGACTTTCTCCAAAAGGCTTGAACGCCCGCTACTTACTTATCTGCAGGACGAGCCTTTGATAATACGCCCAAGGCGGATCGCCCAGCCGACTATGCCTGCCAACATCGCTAGTGAATTGCGGTCTTATCGCCTCTGGTAACCGGGCTACCCATGCGTCCATCTCCATCTCGATGTTCAGTGCACCCTGCAGCTTCTGAGCCAAGGATAAGCGGTGAAGGTAGACTTTGACCGAGATGGCGCGCATGATCCGCGCCAGGCCAATCATTCCAGGAATGATGTCGACATCAGAGCCATCCATTGGAGGCAGGGGGCGGTTGTGGTAGTCATCCATGCCCAAGCTGTCAGGCCGTCCAAGGGCGAAGCTGAGTTCGATTTCCAGGGTGTAGAAACCCCACCACGTCTTCGAAGCCTCCAAGGCTTGTGGCTGCCTTGCTGAGCTACCGCTGTCAATGGAAGCATTGCGGTTTGCGCCTATTGACAGAAGAGTGCGCGAAGCCATGCCAAGATATGTGTATGCTAGATTGGGATTCAGCTCATTTTGGCAGACTTTGGCCATAAAGATATATGCTTGAGCGGCCTCAAGATCATTTGCAGAGCCCGGAAATCCTAGGGCCAGCTGTGCCTTCTCAAAGAGCATGCGACTCCATTCGAATCTGCCCATCCCATTGAGCTTCTCCTCCGTCCACGTGCGAATGAGAGCACCGAGCGAGACCAAGCTGAAATACAATGCGATGAAACTGCGGGACTGGTTCTGAAAGCGACCTTGCCACAAATCATCGCATCTGGAATAAAAGTTCTCCTTGTCCAAGAAAGGGTGGATGTAGTGGAGATTATTGAAATAGGTTTCCAAGAAGACATAAGATTGCGGGAAGAAGAACTGGTTCTCGAGCACATCGTTCCATCCGCTGGCATCTCCGGTGCGCTGGGTGCCAAAGGCGTGGTTGTAGAAAGTGCTGACCAACGACGGCTTCTGGGAGGTCGTCTGCTGGTCCCCCTGCGAGTCGCCCTCGCTGTAGCCGTACTCCTGCCGCACGCGGCCCAGGAAGGCAACAGACGAGGTGTGGCCATGGAACTCGATGTCCCTGGTGTGCGGGTTGACCTCGACGATTTCGGTGCCCTCTTCGGGACTACCTACCTCCTCGTTCACTCGGCCCAGTCCCGCAGAGCGCGCAGGATGTTCCGACTGTGGCGAGATAGCAGCGGCGTCCGACTGCGAGGCCGCGGACGGCGGCACGGCGGTGGAGCTTGCAGGCTGGTGGTCGGCAGTTGTGGACGATGCGTGTTCCGGGCCAGCAGCGCTCTGGTTGGTGGCGCACGACGCGAGGGCGTTGTACGACGAACGAAGCTTTGCGTTCTCGGCCTCTGCGAGCTCCAGGCGCTTTTCCAGGTCGCGCACGAGGCTAGAGACGATGCATGCATGGTCAGCTCGGCGGCAGCTCCGGGGGGCGAGGCGGCGGCAAACCACCTTTGCGATCCCGCGTCCCTCTCATTCATCAGCGGGGCCACGCGGTACACGCAGTGCAAGCCGCGTCCTTTGAGACGGCGCCAGAGAGAGTCAGCATGGGCGATGCACGGAGCTGGAACATCGGGTCGGGCGTACTGCGACAGTGCGAGCATGGGCAGACGCCATCGCACTTGTACTTTTTGGAGCGGCACAGGTTGCAGGCCTGAATGGCCCGGGGCCGGCGCGGCGGCTTGGGGCTGCTGCTGCTGGCGGTCGTCGTATCTTGTGGCGAGGGCAGCATGTCATGGACAGCCTGGCGGCAGAGGTAACGAGCAATTGAACGGGACGCGCGGATGGAGAATAGAGCACGGTGCTGAGCGAAGCTGGTTGCACTGAAGGCCGCTGGGGTGCGCCTTCTCGGCTCAGCCCGGCAGCCCGGGCAGGGGGCCGCTCACACGCGAGCGCCGAAGCTCCAGCACAGCCCAGCGACTCGCATGGCTCCTCCCCCGCACGGCAAGGATCCACCCCTTTGTGGGGTTGTGGGGGACGCTGCTCTTCTTACTGCTCTCGCTGTAGCATCTGCTCGGAAAATCCGCCCGCGAACGTCCATGCCTATACTAGCCAGCTATATCTCGGCCGACGGGATGTCACCTCGCTCTCGGCATTTACCCCTCGGCAAATCCGGTGTGAGCAGAACTGGAAATAGATCCAGCAGCTTTGGTGACTTCTCGTTGGTGGCTTTGCTTTCGTCACCTCCAGTTGCGCTTACCTCCGACGGCCCCCCAGCCAGCTGTCGGCTTTGCCGAACCCCGTTTACAGCTCGCCAGAAAATACAAGAAGATGATGCCACAGCCGCCTCCCGCCGCTATTAGTGCCTATCAAGCCAGCCATATGAAATCATGGGCCAACACCTCTCCCTCCCAACTCTCCCAAACCCTTTTCAGCCGGTGGCGATGCAGGACTATGCGAACAAATTAGACATCATCATCGTGGGTGCGGGGTTGGGTGGCTTAGCAGCGTCTATCGAATGCGCGCGTTCCGGCCATAATGTTACTGTCTTGGAGAGCGCCTCTGAACTTGCTGAGGTTTGCAGAAGTTCCCCGGCACCATTGGTCGAAAACACTTCTGACAGATTTATATAGGTTGGAGCTGGACTGCAGATAACCCCAAACTCATCCAAACTGCTGAAGAGATGGGGCGTCTATGAAAAGCTCCAGAACCAAGCGTGCGAGCCCAAGTCCCTGGTCGTCCACAGGTACACTGGCAAAATTCTGGCCAAGGAGGACGACTTCGACAAGCACATGAACAAAAGATACGGCTCCCCGTTTTCCGATGTGCACCGCGTCGACTTGCAGCAGGCCCTTGTCGCAACTGCAAGAGAGTTGGGCGTTACCATAAGACTCGGTCAGCGTGTCGATGCCCTAGACCTCGACGCAGTCCGAGCTCGAATCAGAACCACCAGCGGTGATGAGTACCACTGCGACCTCATAGTTGGAGCCGACGGCCTGTGGTCCAAGTGCCGGGAATGTCTGCTTGGCCACAAAGCCCAGCCGCTTCCGACCGGCGATCTTGCCTATCGCATCGTGCTGAGGCTGGATCAAATCGAGGACCCTGAGCTGAGAGACATGATCGCCAACCCCCAGTTGCATTTCTGGATCGGACCGGACGCACATGTTGTTGCATACTCCTTGAAGGGCGGTACGATGTACAATCTTGTGTTGCTAGCTCCGGATGATCTACCAGAGGCAATAGCCAGACAGCCAGGGTCAGTGGAAGAAATGAAAAAGCGATTTCAAGGCTGGGACCCAATATTGACCAAATTTTTGGATTGTGTGGACACTGTAGACAAGTGGAAACTGATGCACCGTGAGTGGCGGCAATGCGACGAAGACGAAATTTACTAATGAAATATTGCAGGTGAGGAGATGGATTCATGGATAAGCGAACGAGGGAATCTGGTGATGATGTGAGTACGGAAGTCTTGTATTTGGTGTACATCTGAGCTAAATAGATGCAGCGGTGACGCTTGCCATCCAATGCTCCCTTACCTTGCTCAGGGTGCAAACTCAGCACTAGAGGACGGAGCAGTGCTGGGAAGAGTGCTTGCTGGAGTTCGGGGAGGATCATCCCTACCACGCGCGCTCAGGCTATTCCAACGACTGCGCAAGACGCGAGGAGAAGCCATCGTCCGAGAGACATTCAAGCAGGTAATTTATAACTGGTTAAGGACAAGCTGCAAGGGAAATGCTGACCCAACGAAGCGAGCATCATTCCACATGCCGGATGGCCCAGAGCAGGTAGCACGCGATGAACTCTTTCTGTCGAAGCTCGGTAAGGAAATTGACTGTGCTTTTCCAAGTAGATGGTAAGTTGAGAAGAGAAACCGGACAGCGACCGTGACTAATGTAAGTTGCAGGACGTGTCCCGAGGTGCAGCCGTGGCTGTATGGATATGATGCTTGGAGGGAAGTGGATAACGCGTTATGGAACGCCAGCGGTGTGGAGAACGCGACGAGGCTGTAACGATACCAGTTTCTAGCGACTGCTTTTCTGTACAATACCTACGGCATGGTTAATGAATTGAATACGCTATGAATCGTCAAAAGCGGCTCGATGGAACTCGTGTCAACGTGAGCAAGAATGAGTGGACGGAAGTAGGTAGAGCAATCCAAATGTTGTTGGGAGTCAGGGCCGCTGCTGCGCCAAAGCGCGCGCGCGCCAAGGCCGGGCCCCAGCCACATGCATCGTCATCTCGTCACAAGGACATCGCGCCTGTCTGAGCTCGCCGCCCTCTCCACAAATCGCCTCCGTTATCGTCGCCAACCACAACAGAGCTCTCCCCACACACAACCGTCATTGCCATCCTCTCCCCACCTTCACCCGATCGCGCAACAACGTCGCCATGAAGCTCTCGACGCTGCTGCTCGCCGTCGCCAGCCCGCTGGTCGTCTCGGCCTCGTCCAACCTTCTTGGCAGCTTCCTGGGCCAGCAGGAGGTCATCAGCCAGGACCTCAAGGTCCCCGGCGAGAACCCACTGTACTTCTGCGAGGACCCGGCCGCCAACATCCTCACCATCGACTCGGCCGACCTGGACCCCAACCCGCCCGAGGCGTGAGTAACCCTAAGCTCTCAGCTCGTTATCAATGTCACTCCCCAACTCGGCGACGCCTCCCAAAACCATCAAAGCAGAACATGTAGAGCTAATACATGGCGCCATCAGTGGCAATACCCTCAGCATCAAGGCGAGCGGCACGCTCTCTGAGAAGATCGAGGATGGTGCCAAGGTCCGCTTGCAGGTCAAGTACGGTCTGATCACCCTCATCAAGCAGGAGGCTTCGCTGTGCGACTACGTCAAGGAGGTCAACCTCGAGTGCCCGCTTGAGAAGGGCGATCTCGAGCTGACCAAGGACGTCGACCTGCCCAAGGAGATCCCTCCGGTAAGCTTCATCCCACTTTGTACCCAGCTTTGTTGAATTGTTGATGCTGATGGTGTGGTTGTGCAGGGCAAGTACACCGTTCTCGCCGACGTCTTCACCAAGGACAGCAAGAAGATTACCTGCCTCACCGCTACCGTTCAGTTCCACAGATAAGCGTCTTTGCTTTTTCTCGATCTTGATATGGGCTGATGGCAGGTTGTCATCAAAAGAGGAAGTAGCGCCGTAAGGGAAGGCCGTGTGATGCCTGGCGCGAAGGTTGTATAGTACACAGGACTTTACGGCTCGTGGGAGACGGCGGGGAGGACTTTCATATCAATTTGCGTATTCGTTGGACCGAATGCCATACGTGCATGGTCGACTCAGTCGAAGATACCTTTGTCGACGAGGCGTTTAGACCGTTTCAGCTGGATTAATGATATATCATGAGTGGGGTACCGAGCTCGTGCACTTCCTTCGGCTTGTCGATCCTGTGCTGCCAAGGCCGAATCTCGATGTAAAGATGCTGGTGCCGATATCAGCCATCGCTCTTAAATGGCGCATTGCCTATCAATTTTGTAGAGAGGATTCCGAGCCCATCTTGAATTTGGGTATAAATTGATGTATAGCTGTACAAGCAGAACGCCTCCGATAGAATGCTCGTTGTATGCACAGGTTCGGCCGCCTGCCGTTTACTCTCCGAACAGCCTCCGCACACGCTTCAGCACGCTGTCCTTGTCCGGGTCGTAGGGGTGGTCTTTCGAAGGAATCTCGAGCAGAGACGGGAAAGCGGCGGTATAGGCGTCCACACGGTGGCGTATACGCTCGGCAATCTGCAGAATCAGTTGTTGTTCGATTGAGGCAGGAGAACGAGAAGGCGTCAAGGGTAGAGCTGGGGCGTAGTGTCCGTACATGCTGGTTGATAAGTAGGATGGCGATGTCCTTACGCTCCTCGGTGAACCTGTCGAAGGCGGCCTCGATGGCAGACGTCTCGGTCTTGTTGTCGACGACGAGGAAGTTCTTCTGGTTGTCCGGCGGCTGCGTGACGTGCTACATGCGAGATACATCAGCGGGGCTAGGTTTAAGGATTTCTACAGGCCGTAGCAGCCACGGCGCAGTTCTGAAAGGACTTACGCCGACGCCCGCGAGGAGGAGACCGGTCACCGAGTCCTAGAAGAAGTAGCGGTTAGCAGAGCTCGAGCGCAGCTGGGGTGTGATGTGCGCGCACCTCATCTCCGATAACAGCAAGGAACTGACGGTCCTTGTAAGCAGAAGCTGGGGCAGCCATGGTTGTAGTCGACCGCCTGCGAGTGCTCTCGTGGACGGCGATGCAGGCTGGGGTGGAAGGAAGCTGGAGCTTGGTCGTCGGGCTGTGACGCCGCGGGGACCACGCGGACGATCATCGGCAAGGATTCTCGGCGGCCGGCGCTCCTTCATCCGGCCTCTGTTTACAGTGGAAAGAGCGACGCAGACAAAGACAATGGTCTCGGCCCACAGCTCGACCTAACATGTTGACCACCTAACATCGCTGCGAAACGACCTTCGATCTCGCGCTACAGCTTCGCGATCCTGCGCGCATTTCTCGCGCCCTCTCTACCACCCAGCAATGCCCCCGCTTATCCGCCGCCGCCCGCTCTCTGAGCGCATCCAAGCTTACCTGGATCCGTACGACTGGCTATTGTGGTTATCTGAGGAACTCAACAGCAATGACCTGGACGAGGCGCTTAAAGACTGGGCATGGCCTATCGGCATCGCCGTCAATGTGGTCTTCATGATTGCAAGAGCAAACAGTGGCGCAGTAGCCTCGACAGGCAGCGAAGACGTATTTGGGGACTTCGACTCTGGAGCAGGGACAGGCTGGCTTCGTTGGCTGGTGAATTATTTTGTTTCTAGGTTGTTGTAAAGCCTTGGCTAACAAATGAGCAGTGCTCCTTTGTCGTACATTTACTATCGCTCCTCTCGATCGTGAACGCCGTCTACACTTTCCGCCGCAAGCGTCACTACCGGCTGTTCGAGAACCCCGTTGAGAGAACCCCGACAACACCCTCAGCGCGCCGTGTTCGCGTCGATTCGTCCCCCATCGCTTCATCACCTCTTCGCTTTCTTTCGAACATTATCACATCGACAAGCGCAGAGGCGCGCGCGCATCCTGACGCAGCTCGCGACGTGTGGGAGATATCCGTATGGGACCCCACGCCGACATGCCTACGGCTCTTCTGCTTGTTTAGCCCCGGTCATGTCCTGGTGTACTGGCTCTTCCTTCCTCTTGCGTCTCTGGACCCGCGGCCCAGTGTCACAGTAGTTACCACTATGGTTCTCGGGGTCCTGATGACGACGCAGCTCCACCTGTTCCAATCTTTCTTCTCACAACAGACGAAGGATGCTGCGCTAATCCATCGCGAGGTTCTGCATGAGTACGACACCAAGTTCGTGCACCCGAACTTGAATAAGCCTGTCCGTAATGTGGGGACGCAGACGCCAGACGAAGAATCCAAGGCCAAGGTCACCAGGGAGGTTGATACATATACGCCGACTACTGTCATCAATAGGGGATTCCGTACCAATCCTAACCCTGCATATTCCGCGCAATACGACCCAGACAACAATCTCCACTCCGAGCAGCGCGCCTCTCGATCTACCATGCCAAACCCTTTCGTTACCCCACGTGTGGCGAGCGCACAAGCACCCACTGGATCGATCAGAGGCTCTCCAGGAGGCCACAGAGCGTCTACCATGAGGCAACCTGTGTTCCGTGCCACATCAGACGCAAGCACTGGTGACGGCGGTAGCCTGGGTGTGTACTCCCACGCCGCGTCACCTCTGCGCAAGCCGCAGTCCGTCAATTTCATGAGACCAGACGAGTCGGATCGCAGGGTATCTAGCCCGGAAAGAAGGAAAGGTAGCCCGCTGAAGCGGATGAGCACGCCAGGAGACTGGGGCAAGGTGCCAGAGCTGGAAAGACCGGGTACTGAGAGGCAGCGGAGGCCGTACTACGCGGGCCACGATTCGCGGAGAGAAACAGGGTGGTATTAGAATTTGTGCACTTTTCTTTTCCCTGGCTGTGTGTCGGGATACCATAAGGGCCGGAATGATCTAGTCGGTCACTCATCTGCATGGGCAACCAGCGTTATGGCGTTTATTGGGACTTATGGGCATTCAAGCATGGATTAAGCGTCTGGGTTCTTCTTTCTACTAACGTCTCTTTGACGGCGATTTCTACATATCGCACAAGTGTGTATACAAATTATGAACGAAGAAAATTGAGAGCCGGCCGTTGACATCATAAAGCATCTCTACACACAGCATTTCCTCTTCCACCGAATTACTCTCTCCATCCAGCAATCTTATCCTTCAGGCTCTGCCTGAACCCTGCTTTCTCTTTCTCACTAGCATCGTCCCCTTCTTGCTCCTTGTGATGACTCTTTTTCATCTCCTTCTCCTCCTTCTCCCGCTCCCTCCTCTCCTTCGCCTCGGCCACCTCTCGATCAAACTGCTCGAGCCTGGCCTTACGGTATGCGGCCGCCTTCTCGGATACCTCCTCGTTGCCTGGACGCGGCTCGCCGTTAGGAAGGTAGGGCGAGAGACGGTTCTGTTGCGTTGTGGAGAGGAAGGCGGTGTTGTGGGCTGCGATGCCGGCGGAGAGGGAAGGCATTTTTGTTGTATGAGTTTGATTGGTTGGAAGGTGGAGAGTGAGGTGTTATGAGGGCTTCGTGCTCGGTTGGTTTGCTGCAGCTCGGGCGAGTACTGAGGTTGTAAGGCGACCTTGGACCGATATTTTGGGAATCAGATCTCGGCCGAGAGGGTGGTGGTTGTTGATTTGTGTATTGGTTTGTTTATTGTTTGCTTGCGGTGTTTCTTTTAGGTGTAGCAAACAAATTGGCTTGCTTGATATGTGATGATAATGATGCAAAGCTCGTTGTATGGGTGGTTTTTAGCGTATATTCATGAATTGAGAAAATGGATTCTACATGTTGTTATACAGAACACGTTAGACTTCGCCCCCATCTCTACCAATGTACAACATGTACATCTTTTCCGCAAGCAAAGTGCACGCCTTAAATACCAGCACACGTGATGGGCTTTTTGACGTCATGGCCCGCTCAGCTGGTGGCTGTGTGATTCCTTCTCGGGATACTCCTTCCGGCCTGCGGTGCTGCGCCAGATGAGCGGCAACAGTATTTCTCTTCTTGCGTCGAGCGTTCGACAGCCCTACTGACAGCAAGGTTGTCGTTTAAACGTGGCTGGGATGAGATCCGAATCATGCAAGACCGGATAAATTACCGACGCATCTGAGATTCGCATCTCGGCTTGCGACTGGTCAGTGCATGAGATTGTTTTATCGTAACGGCGCTACTACACTGTAACTGTCAAAAGACAAGTCCTTATTGGTAATCCGAGCCGTTAATGCCTCAGAGAAGGTCAGCCTTTCAAATTTTTCTCTTGGCTCGCAGTAAGCGTAGTATCGTGCGACTCGCAAACAACACGAGAAAGGTTCGTTTATTTTTGGCGTGGGCTGGGTTCCACTGCTTGGCACGGCGGTGGAATCGCGCAAATACCTATTGCCGATTCAGGCAAGGTGGCTGAGCTAATTGCCAGTCAAGCCGGCGTAAGACGCAATTGGTGATGCCCAAGTCGACATCACGACAAGCCACGGCGGCAGTTGCGAGGGGAAATGAGGACGGGGCGGGCGCCATGCTAAGGTAGCAATAGGCGGGGGGAATTAGGTATTAAGGTTTGGGTAGGCACACTGGAGAGAGCCGGTGCCACGGCGACGAAAGTGTCCGCCCTTCGGTGTAAAGTTAGACAGAAGGGTGGTGCTGGAACCTTGCAGCGCGGAACGCAAGGCCGAAACGGAAGCAGACATGAGTTTCAGAGTCAGGAATGCGCATTGGTGTTGAGGGTGAGCGGGGCTCAGGGGCAGGCTCAATGCTCGGGTGGCAGGCTGTAGGGCGCGAAGGAAGCGAAGAGTCGGGTGCTGGCAAAAGGGGTGGACTGTAAGAAGTGGATGAGGCTCGTGTCAATAGTGCAGTAGGGCAGAGCGGGCCCACGGTTACGGATCTGGTTGCGGCGGCGGACGCGGGCCGTTTTCCTCGAAGCAGCTCATGTCGGCTTCGCTTCCTTGCCGCCGCCTACGCCGCACCGAACGCTCTTCTCCGCGCCTGTGACACCCACACAGCCCTCGGTGTGCCGCCCAACAACAAAGAACTGGGGGTCGTGTGTGTTGGCGGCTGTCCCGTGCTGCGATAGCACAGCCGCCGTGCCGGGCGAGGGCGGGAAAGTTGCGGTCACTCTGCGGATTGCCGCCGGTGTCCGTTATTTTGCTCGCACCACGGATCCGCTTGCGGCCATGCAACCTCGCGTTTTGTGAGGTCAAGCTTTTTCATTTCCCACCGGCTGGGCGAGCGCTGCGCTGGCCCACAAAGCTTGGCACCGAGATGCCGACGTTCTCGGCCCCTGGCGCACTGCAGTAAGCCGCCGGCGATATTGTTCCTGCGAGGGCGCGGTGTCCGCGGGCCCCTCCTCTTCCTCGCCTGCGCTGCCTCGCATTGGACCGCCGTCCGTCCTCGCATGGAGCGTCGTATCAAACGAAACCGCGTGCGACAGTGTCTTGACCGTCAGAGCGCCGTCATTGCGCTCAGATATGCATCGCGCCGATTGGGCTGATCGATAGATGTGAGTCGCGCACACGCCATGGCCAGCCAGGCAGCGACAAAAGGTTCTTCAAGCCTGCGCCTTGCCAGCGCCAAGTGGTAATACAGTGCTGAGGTGGGATTGGCGCATGCGCGGGCGGCTGGGCATGCTGATAACGGCCCTGCAACTGCCTCGCTGGGCGGAGTCAGTCCATGGCTGGCGGTAGATCCGCCGCTGCTGCATCCTCCGCTCGGAGATGACCGTGCACCCATATGTATCCGGCGCCACAGCCCTAGCAGTATCCAGAGGCCCTTTTTTGGCTCGTATTGTTAGCTTTGCGTCTGTGCCACGACGCCGAGCGACAAGGTATATCTCAGAATCCCACCCAGACTCTCTTCTCCACGCTCTTCCTGTGCAACCGCCAGCTCCCTCCCACCTGCGCCGCTCGCTCGACACTGCCCACCATGAGCTGGAAGAGTCTCCTCTCACCCTCGTCGCCGCGGTACACCCCGCTCGGCTTCCCGGACGCGGCCGCAAAGAGAGTCCCGCCGCGCAGGATACTGTATGCCGGCGCTGCCGCAGTCGCCACCGTTTTCGTCATTGCTACTGCCTCCTGGCACGTCAATCACCGCTCCATCTTCCACGACCCGGCCTACTTTGAAACTGTCAAGCTGTCCGAGGGCTACAAGTGGCAGTTCGACCCCAAGCGCGACGCTCTGAACTATGGTCTCACCGACGAGCAGTGCGATGTGAGTTTTTCAGCCACCTTCCGCTCCTTCCGCGTTTCGTGATGTCATTGCCGCTAACGCACCGCCATAGGCCGCTTTTCCCGATCTCTTCATGGAACTGGACCGTGCCCAGGATTTCTTCTCCGACAAAAAGATCCAGTACAAGGATATCCACCTTTCTACCGAGGCCGAGCTCAACGACCACTGGAATGGCAAGACGCGTGCTGAGTTCCACATCATGATCTACAATGGCGAGGTAAGTAATGCAAAAAATAGCCCAGACACGGCCCAGCTAACACTGTTTCCAGTTGATTGTCATCGATGAAGCCAAGGGCGAGCCGGACCGATCCCGTGGCCTGTCAGCAATGGCCTCCATGTACCGTGCAATTACCGCCCATCCCGACCCCCGCTCGATTCCCAACGTTGAGTTCATTCTGGATCTGCACGACAACAGCCAGCCCGGCCCTGAGGGCAAGATTCGCTTCACCTGGGCCCGCCACAAGGACAACCCGTACATGTGGGTTATTCCTGTAAGTACTTTCTCAAACTTTCGAGCCTTTTCAAGTGAGCGTTGAGTCTGACAATGTGTATCAGGACTTCGATGGCTGGACTTACCCCGATGATGCGGTTGGATCTTACGTGCAATTCCGTAACGAAGTGGCCGAGATCGAGAAGCCTTTCGAGGAGAAGATCCCGCAACTCTCGTGGCGCGGCAGTCTGGGTGTCAACCACGGCCTGCGCCAGGCTCTCATGGATGCTTCTGATGGCAAGAGCTGGTCCGACGTCAAGGCCATTGACTGGAGGACGCGGAGCAACGTGTTGGCCATGAAGGACTTCTGCAACTACCAGTACGTCGCCCACACCGAGGGCAACACCTGGAGCGGCCGCCTGCGCTACCTGCACAACTGCAACTCGGTTCCCGTCATCCACGACCTGGACTGGGTCGCCCACTACTACCCGCTGCTGCAAGACTCGGGCCCGTACCAGAACTACATCAAGGTCAACCGCGACTTCTCGGACCTGGACGAGAAGATGGAGCACCTGATCTCGCACCCGGACGAGGCCAAGCGCATCGCCGCGCAGTCGGCCCAGACGTTCCGCGACCGGTACCTGACGCCTGCAGCCGAGGCGTGCTACTGGCGCCGCATGTTCGCCAAGTACGCCAGCGTGCAGGACTTCCAGCCGCGCCTGTACGACGAGGAACTCGGCCCCGACGGCAACGTCGTACGCCGCCTCCGTCGTGGCCAGACGTTCGAGCGCTTCGCCTTCCGCGGCAAGGACGGCTACGAGCACGGTATCTTCGAGGAGCCCAAGGATAAGGCCGAGTGCAAGAACGAGTCCAACCCGGCCACGCCCACGCCCGTCATGACGCCCGTCACCCCCGTCGCCACCCCCATCGAGATCATCCCTACCCCCGTTGAGACGCTCATGGAGACTCCCGTCGATGCTCCCGTGCCTACGCCTTCTGAGGCTGTGGAGGACGATGCGGAAGCTCCGACTCCCATTCCCAATAATCAGGACGATTTCTGGGGACAGTAGAGGGCCTTTTTTCCCCTTTCGACATCGAAATACATTGAGACGGTCTGAAGAACACGAATAAGATTTTAATGGCTTTTTTCCAGCATGAAAAGAAAATGGAGCACATGGGCGTTTTCCAGAGAATATGGATGGGTTGGGTTCTTTTGTTTTTGTTTTTAATTTTAGCCTTTTTGTTGATACCCTTTCTGTCGGGTGGCTGCATCAGAATCTTCCTCTCTGAAGGATTCTTCTCTCAATCTTCTATGGCCGAATTTAGCAAGAAGCGAGTGGCTACGAGTGTCTGCACTCTTGCCGCTAGCACGCGAGCCGGGTTTCTTCATTTCATTGACAAATGCGTCAAAGTGTTTTTAGCATTCAAAGCTGGAGAAGAGTTTAGCAGTGGGAATAAGACTGGGGGGGGG
>JAJMYN010000103.1:0-88406 GCA_023087525.1 Lasiodiplodia sp. KE8368
AGGGGATGGGGGTGATTACGAGGGAGGTGGTGTGGGGGTGGCTGAGGGAGGCGGAGAGCGTGGATGGCGTGTTTGTGTGTCGGCATGTGAGGTTGGGGGTGCCGGAGTCGTTTGAGAGCGAGTGGGTGGGGTTGGGGAGGCGGGAGGAGGATGTGGGCGGGGACGGGGGTGGTGGTGGTGGTGGTGGTGGTGGCAAGATTTCGGTACATCGGTGTCGGGTTCGTACGTGTAATGTGAAGGTGACGTTAAAGTGGGCGCGGGCTGAGACCGGCGGCGGGAATGGGCGTGTGGTGGAGTTGGATGTCTTGCGGTATTTTGGAGAGCTGGAGTCGCCGATTGAGGAACAGTGGTGTGCTCAGCTTCAGCATGTGGAGGAAAGATAAGGCAAGCTGGTATAGCGAACTTTCACAGGGGAGGGCAATCAGTTCAATTCTTATTTTTTTTGGACGAAAACTCGTTTTCTATTCGAATTACCGCTTCATACGCGTTTACATATAGTAAACGAAGGATGACTTTATCCAAGGGAGGGTAGGATAGGAATTGGTGAAGGGACGCAGAGGGAAGATTAACACAGTGTCCGTAGAAACAATGACCGAGGAAAAAATGGATGAAGAGATTGACATCGACTATTGGTGTTGAACCTAAAATTTTGGCTAAGTGAATGTTGGCTGCATGGTCATCCCGGAGAACTGTTGCCCCATTGGCTGAGGTGACTGCTGCTGCTGTTGCTGTTGTTGCTGTTGTTGCTGCTGATTGATGCCCGCAAAGTCAGGCTGATTCTGATACTGTGCTTGAGTCGAAGAATTGGGCTGCTGCGGCGTGGTTTGTGGGGCCTGTTGACTGTACTGATTCTGGAATGTTGGTGCTTGTGACTGCATTTGCTGCTGAGGTGGGTATTGCGCAGGTTGGGGTTGCATAGATGGCTGCATACTGTATCCGGCAGCTTGGTTGAACGGTTGTGCGATGTTTGCCGTCATGTACGCAGTTGACTGTTGTGGTTGTCCCTGCATGCCCATGAAATTCATTGGCCGTTGGGGGCTGATACCAAATGTTGATTGTGGATAGCTGGCAGAGGGGAATAGCTGTTGAGTTGGCTGGGCGACCATTGTTGCCGGGACGTAGACGAAGTCGTCCCTCCGTACCATTTGCATCCGGTTGAAATCGGCATCGGTGTGTCCCTGCTTCGTCTTCCAGATGTAGTTGCTGAACTTGTCAGATACATCAAAAACTTTCCGGAAATATAACGTGTCGAGATTTATGAGATCTCCGGGATTGGTATGGAATCCTGCAAGAGCTACAGCGCTCTGGAAGGCATTCCTGATTTGCCGACCATTCCAGACGGGTCCAGATTCGGGCTTGCTCTGCATATCAAAAGTTTGCTCAGCAAAGGCCATGAGCTCCTTCTCATTCACTTGGATCCCAGCATCCGCAGCCTTTCTGATATGAGCTTCCCAGATCCGTCTCGTTTGCCATCCCTCAAGTGGCGGGTAGTAGAGAGACATGTGGATACGAGACTTGAAAGCTTCATCGAAAACGCCGACCCGGTTAGTAGTCAGAAACAACACGCCTTCATAGTACTCTAGAGTCCGAAGAAAAACTGTGTGGACAACCAAGTCAGCAAAGACAGTACTTAGTGCTAGCTACCCAGAAAGGGAATTACCGGATACGAGGGCGTTTCTCCCCATGTCGGTGACCGTACGCTGGGCAAGGAAAATGTCAGATTCGTCGAGAAGCAAGATGCACCCCCAGGCTTGAGCCAGCCTGAAGACTTCCTGCAACTTCGTCTCGACCTCGCCGGGGGTGAGCCCAAGATCGCCTGCAATGCATAGTTAGTTAAGCCTGGATTTTACCAAACAAATTAATCTATACATACCACAGGTGATTGGGAGCAGGGGCCTCCCACTGCTCTCAGCAGCACATTCTATGACACAAATGACTTAGTATGCCGCCTCATTACTGTATGATCTGTTACTTACCAGCGGTTGAGGTCTTTCCGACTCCGGGGACGCCGTGTAGCAGGATTATCACACCCTTGCCTGTGCATCTATTAGAGACGATTCTCTGGGCGGGTCAACCAAGGCACCTACCTTTGTCTCTTACTAAATCGAACTGTAACCCCTTAGCTTTGTCTTTAGAGAAGTGCGAAGTAATAAGTGATTGAACAAGCTCCTTGTGGCCTGTGGGAAGCTCTAGGTTATTCCAAGGTTCCTTGCGGGCCTCGGGCTTCGTCAGCCGCTCGTTTCCGTTTGATTCTTTGCCTATCTGCAAACAAGCTTTACAAAAGGCCATTAGCTATACTTTGATCTTGATCTCTCCGGATGATGAAACATACCCCATCGACGGCTCCTCAGGACGAAGGCAAAAACTCTATCGGGCAACAGCAGAAGGTCATCCTCCTCTTGCGGACCGATTCCCCAAGTTTCCCATCGGCGGAATTTGCGGGTCTCAGTTTCAAGAAAATCATCCAGCATAGCCTTGTCCCACTTTTCATCTTTATCTATGCTGCCGTCGCCTCTTTCTTCTACCTCCATCTCGTAGAAGCTAGGTTCATTTCCAGCAGGGCGCCACCAAGGAACCTCTTGCAGTGCGCGCGTGAAGTCGACAATGACTTCGCTATCGATTCTCTCTGAGTAATGCGACGTACTTCTTGCATCTCTACCCTCGAGATCGCTCAACTTCGAACCGTCAGGAGTTAAGTAGTGACTTCGGCCGCTGTACTGTCGATGTTCTGCCTTCTTTGTGAGATCCATGAATTGTCGACCGCGCTCGACGAGGGCGTGCCTATCCACGAGCTTCAAGTCTCGCTCAGCTACAGATAAAGGCAGGATTGAAAGTGCCTTGGTGGGCTGTGTGCCTTCGAAATCGGTAAGTCTGAACTGACGATATGTCTGGACGTAGCGGGTGCCATCGTAGTCCAAATGATAGCAGTCAAGCACAAAAGGGGTGAATGTGGTGCGGAACTCTCTTTCAGGGAGTGAGGCAGGCTTCGATATATATCTGCGCCCTCCAGTCCTCTGGACGACTTTCCAGATTTTCTGAGGAATGTTGTGGTCTTTGCAGTAAATGAGAGACCCTTGCGGAAATAAGAACCACAGGTCGGCGAAACGCACTTTCTCTGGACCCTGCTCCAGCCTGATTTTCTCTGGTATAAGCATGGTGTCCATAAGTTTTGTCAAACATCGACAGTCGTTGATGAATCCAGTCAATGCTGACAATCCCAAGTCGAACTCGTCGAAACTGCCTGTTGCCTCGTCAGGGAGCGGATCTTTGCTGAATTCTTCGAGATATGTCTCCTCATCCACATCCTTGATTCTCCGACGCGCTTGCTCGAATTTTGCTATGCGATCGCGAATTTTCTCGTCCAAACGGAAGAGCATCTTGAAAGGACGAAGGATAGTGAACGGGCCAGAGCCACTACAAGAAAGATCGCCGTTGTTCAATCCATAGTCGAGGAACCTTAGCAGTCGCACAGAGCTAATCCTGATCCGTTCCGGTAGCTTGTCAGGAGCTGCGTGAACGACTTCGGCCTTCGAAGTCGCAATCGCAGCAAACCTCTGGTCTGTCTCGTTGTCGGATCGGAGTATATCAGCAGTCGATGGTTCGTTGGATGGGATGTCGATCGCGGCGTGTTCACGGGGTGGGTCGCGGTAGACATTACTCAGCTCCTTCCAAGGAAGGAAATTGAGACGTGGAATCGAGAAGCGTTTAAGCTGTTCAGTACCAGAATCTGACTGTTCAGAATCAGACTCCTCTGAACCTTCTGGATTAAGCGCTTTTATTGCATCTGACATGAGAGAGTTCATCTGCTCAAGGAATTCGTGATTGTCCTTCAAGTTGGTAAGGAGATCGTCGACTTCCTCTTTCCAGTCATAGGTGGCGATCTCATTCATTCTCTCGATCTTATTGATACTTGTTTTGTATCCATCAATGCCGGCTTCGGTCAATTCAAACCATTCTTTGAGTTTCTCTTTGGACACAGGCTCCTGAGCCGCATGCGCTTCCTCCGGCTGCCCGTCTCGCGGGCCTTGGGCTTCTGGGGCAACATCTCGTTCCGCATCGGGTGTTGAATCGTGGGTGTCCTGCGAGGAAAAAGAGGGGTTTGCGACGGTTACACGGCTTTGGTCCTCGATATGCTATTTGCCGGAGTCAATGGGATGAAAGTTTACGATTGTGTAGTCAGTAAACATACATCTACTAGCCCGGGATCAGCATGTCTATCCGGGCAAATTTGCGCTAGGTCATCATGATCCATGGTCCTCGGTAGCGGCACAATGATAAGACAGCTACTTCGAATTAGACGTGAAGTTTTGGCAATGAGCTGGTTGCAGTGGTTCTAATAGTCGATGGTGTAGCTCTGTAGCATGAAACGTCGAAAGTAGTCGATAATGCTCTGCTTGATTCCTCGTAGAAAGGAGGATCAGAGATTTACTTATCGACTGGGGCTACTGAGATTCGCAAGGCTGAGATGCACTATGCTCAGCAATCAAGATCGGCATTCAGCCCCCACTAAGCTATCCACCCAACCTTCATGCACCTCCAAGGCTGCCGGCTGATGTCTTAGCGCCACTCGCATTTTGACACCATTTCGAGACGAATGATCGCCTCGAAGGCTGCAACCTGATTACTGTACACATGTTGAATGCGTCATTAAGCGCACTAAGCTGCTTAGTGATGCGGCTTCTATTCCAAGTGGAAACGTGGTAGCGTATAATTGGAAAATGCATGGGAAGTTTAGCGAAATATTGCTTTGTGTAACAGAGCCCAAAAGAGCGCTTAATATGCGCAAGTTTTGATGAGTTCCACTTGTCACATTATCAGAATATGGTAGTATGGTCAGAGTTCAGATATATCAGACCCTTGTGATCAACCGTCGGCTGTAATACTGCTCTGTCGCATGATCCCGGCACTCCATATTCATAAGTATCAAGCTTTACAGTAGACATCAGCCTAGATAGACTTGACCTTACAGATACTCTGGTCACCGACGATGTCCAAAGATCAGTCTTTGAAAACGCTCGATGACACGAGTCGTTGGATTGTTCACAACGCTCCGAAGATCGATGTGGCCTGGGAATTCCAGCAGACCATCGAGAAGAAGCGACTCCCACCACCTTCCTCAAAGTAAGAGCTCTTCTCAATGATACTTCAAGCAATTAATTGACCCATTTAAGTCTCGAGGAGCGGAAGTCTCTGTTCAACAAGTTCATGAGCCGGTATTTCTCTCGCTGTAAGGACAAAAATGCTCACGAAGTCTTCCGAACCGCAAAGACATGGGAAGATGTTCGGAGAGAGGCTGAGATGGCATTGGATAAATACGAAAATCGGGGCAAATCATGGCGAAATCCGCTCCGTAGATCGCAAAGGTTGGTGGGCGGGGCGTGTTCCCGTCTCGAATTTCTGACCGTGCTTGTTCCCAGCGGGGATTATTTGGGGGTCCTTTGTGGCGGCCTGACGCTGGTTTACAATGTGAGTAGAGACCTGCTAAAATATTTCGTGCAAGGCTCAAAATTCACACGTATCCTAGGCCGCGATTCGGCAACGAGAATTGACGACGCTTATTGTTGAATCTCTGGGAGCCTTGACGGAGGAAATGAACCATACCCAATCATATGTTCGCGATTACGCTTGGAACCCAGAGTTATTGCAAGCTACAGAGGATCTCTACATCGCGATTCTCGAGGCCGTCGAGGCAATCGTAGCATGGATTGCAAGATCCCAGGGGCGTAAGTTTGTCTTAGCAACTCCTTTATACTATCAGCTGACTGTTATGGAAGTCCGCGAAGTGTGGGAGGTAGGAAAGGCATTTTTTCAACAGGGAGAATACGGAAAGGAACTCGAGGACAAGATCACAACGAACGTAAAGACCAAGGTAGAGGCTTTCGAACGCATCGTGGAAAAGTGCCTCCACAGGGAGGTTCGTGACATAGCCCAAAATGTTTACCAGGTGGGCCAAACTTTGGATGTTGTAGACGGTAAAATCGACGAAAACACTGGCCACCTCAAGAAGGTGCATGCGGCCGTATATACCGTGGAGGATGTCATTCGCGGGATCGCAAAAGATTTTGAAAGTAAGCTTCTGCTACTATTTACTTCTATCGTGACGACTGCTAATCGCACGTGTGTAGGCCATCGTGCTGAACTTGCAGAAAGACAGCGGTTGTTTGACCAACGCCAGCAAGAAATCCAAGCTATCAACGAACAGCGTTTCAATCAGCTTCAACAGTACGAATATTCTCTAGCATGCAGTGCAGCAGCTATCCAGGGCCAGCTTCAACAACAGCCACGACAGACCATCCACATTTCACAACTTCTCGCTGCCCTCAACTTGACAGAACTCGACCCCAATCGCGATGCCGCAGATCAGGCAGTGGAAGCAATTGGCAGAGAACGAGAACTTATCCTGTTCTTCGGCCGAACACTGGATTCGCCTCTCCAGAGTAAAATTTCAACTGTCATGCAGAACCCGGAGTTCGTGTCATGGCTCAAGGGTCTCAACTCGCGTGCTCTTATAATCAGTGGCATGGATATGAACGCGCTACAGGGTGATTTTGTCTCCCCGCTCACTTATATGTGTGCTGCGCTCGCCCGAACCGTCGCCCAAACCCGGTATGCGCACCCCATCGCCTTTTTTTGCCGCCTACATTCCGACCCAGGAGATCGATTGCGCGGCGCCGCCGGTATGATGCGATCCCTGATCGCCCAGCTGGCCTTGTTCTGCATCGAAACCACTCCAGACCTGCTGAGCTTCCTGACACCTACGGACCTGAATACCATCAAGGCCGGTACTCTGTCTGACCTGTGTAGATTGTTTGACAACTTGGTCCAATCGGTTGGATCTGGTGTCATCATCTGCATGATTGACGGTGTCAATTTCTTCGAGAATGAGATGTGCCTCAAGGAGATGCACGACGCCATGCGCTTTCTCAATAGTCTCTTGGAGGCGGTTAATGCAGCACAGTGCGGTTTTGTCTTGAAGCTATTGGTGACCAGCCCTACAGCAAGTGAGAATTGCCGCTACTGGTTCCCAAACAGAGTGGATTTGTTCATGCCCAGAGAGTTTCTCTTGGATGGACAGGGGTTCGACGGGCTTGGAATGCCGATGTTCTGATACTCTTGGTCATCTCGAAGGAGTCAGAAAGCTGAATTTAGCGACTTTTTGACAGAAAATGTCCTGTGCTTTTGAATCCGTAATACAGAACTTTCAAACCAGTGAGAGAGAGAAAGAACGCCAATTGTGCTCTCAGATTTATGCAATCTACTAAATTCTAAAAGATGAGGTTTGCATCCTGGCGTCCTCACAGTGATCGAGATTTTCGTGGGGTCAATGCGAATTATTTGTGGTGGTTGTTGTTGAAGCTGACCATGGATCGCAAGCACTTCACGCCAGAGCATATTCATACTGTTGGAGCTGATTGAAACGCTGTTCGTTGATGGCTCTCTGGCATTCTTTGAACAACCGCTGTCTCTCAGTGCCCAAGGCGTACGCGCAGTTCTTTGAGGAGGGCGGCGTGGAGGGCGGGAGCAGGATGCTGCCGGGCGGGAACACAGAGCGGCTGCTAGACTGCATGGAGGAGCTCGTGAAGTACACTGGTGATGAGACTGCATTTCCGGCTGTTTGGAGATAGGTTCAGCGAGAGCGTGGAAAGAGGGAGGGAGGCGGAGGAGGCCGCGGGCCGCCACGGATAGCGTGGAGCGACGGCGGGAGCGAGACGTGCATCGTCGAGACGAAGACGACGGTCGTCGAGTACGGAGAGAGCACCGAGAGCATACGGCGGGGGGACTTGAGGGAGAGCGGGAGCTGGCCGCGGCGACGCGCGCGGTGCTGGGCTGGTATGAGGGATGAGAGATGCCTGGTTCGTGGGTTATGCGTTACGCTTTGTTCATGGAAGGATTCTTTGCCGAGATGGAGTGAACTCTATTTGACTGTTAATTCTGCGTAAGCAGCAGTATTGACACCATTTGAATCACCCAATCCTTGGGGGCCATTGTCCGATTTATCAAAGGTCCAGTTCGCCGCGCACGGGACGGCAGATGACACACGTTCAATGCTGGCAAAAAAGCTCCAGCGTCCTCCGGTATGTTTTGGCGGCCCCCATAATGCGGTGGATTGTGTTAAGGTAATGGTTGACGACCTATACATTGCACTGAGGTTTAAAACATATAAAATACAGAAAATTGAACCCTCCACCATATTTCAATACGATTTAATTCAGAGCATGACTGCTTGAAGATCAAACTGGAACTTCCCATCAACTTCGGTCTGACTGTCATCTAATTTTGGATTCTCGCAAGATCTGTCAGCCGGAACTTATCATGACTCTCAAGCTGCAGCGAAATCAATGGTACTTTCCGGAATGCTGCTGAATGCTGCAAAGATCGTCCTGTCTTGGGCTTTTAGGATGCTGCCAGGCCTGGCTGCGCAGTGTACACCGAAGACTCCACGGACGCGCGCGACGGTGTTGATGGATTTGAGGGAGGTGGTGAGAGCGGTCAAAGTGAATACGGATCCTAGAGGTCCACAAATGTTGGGATCTACAGGTTTTATAACCCGAAAAGGTGTCAAATGACTCGTAGAGAAAGCCAGAGTTTTCTGAAGCTTGGGGAATGAGAAAGCAATAGCCCAATAAGCAGTCAAACCCTCATCGACGTTGACACTGGGTATTGCAGCAAGGCTTAACCTTGCAATGGAATGCCAACGTGGCGCAGCGGTAGGGCGTGCGGAAGCCATACGCACTTAGTTCTAGCTGCTGTGGCAGGGCAGACTTAAGCCGCCGTAATAAGCTTGACTCTAGCCATAAAGAGAAGTATATACTAGGGCTTAAGTGAACTTTTGGAAAAATCTTGAGGTCCCAGCGCGGCATCCTTCTCAACGCTAGGCCTTGGAAGGAGCTTGCACCCGCCGTTTTGAATTGGCCCCCAACGGCCCCCAACTGCCCCCATGCGCACGCACCGACATTTTCAAAAAGGAGTACCTGCTGTACACGTGTGTACGAATCAGAACCCGTCTGCTCCAGCCCTGTGTATAGTGAAATTTGGTTAGCGCTCATCCCCGTCGGCTGATGCCTTGCTGGTACCGCGGAGCTACACCCACAAATTCCCCACACCGACTACAGTAGGTATCAGCACGCTACTACCAATCTCCGTCTCGTGGACCACTTCAAGCTCGTAACTGGTGCAAGTGTCTGAAGATCTACTACGCAAAGACCGCAGTGAAGACCGCATCGTCTTCTGGCAGGATGAAGGATTTTCTTGTTGAGGTAGACGTGGGAGTTTGAGAGTGGCATTGCTGCTTGCAATGTGCCGAGCTCAGCGTGCCAAACGGTGGTCAAGTCTGCTGCGGGAACAGTATATAAGGAGAAGGGATATTCGTCCAGAAATTCATTCAGCACCACAGCACCGACATCTACAGCAAGAACTCAAACGTCTTTACACTCCAACAATCAGTCACCATGAAGTTTTTCAGCACCGCCATCACCACCGCCGTCCTCGGCCTCTTCATCTCCTCCTCTGCAGCCGCCCCCGCCGAAGCCCTTGGTAAGAACATAGCCCCTACCAAAGAAGCAAAACCCTAACGATTGAGCAACAGAGGCCCGCGATGACTGCGTCGTCAATGCCGCGATTATCTCCAACTGGGCCGAGAGCGGCCTGAGGCGCTACCGCGTTGCCTTCTCGACGAGCAAGGCCAACGTCGACATGAAGTCGGTCGCTTGCCAATCGTACTGGCACAAGGCCGACCCTGGCACCAGTAAGACTACTTCAGCCCGCAGCCTCTATTCCTGACTAACATCTCCCAGACTGCGGTGCCATTCAGAACAACATCCAGTGTTACCACAGCTCGGCCGTCAACAGCTGGGTCGTCGATCAAAACGAGGTCGCCGGCCCCGCTGGCAAGGCCGCCATCGACTGCATGGTTAACAACTTCATCACCCATTTCGCTGGAAAGACTGGCTGCCATGCCGGTTAGTCGGTGGATCTTGGAGATGGTCAAGGGTCCGGTGTCGTCGCTTCCACGAGTTCATGCTACATATAAGTTATCGAGTTTAGTGATAATAGATCAAACATTACTTCCTCTTAAAACAAGTATCATCACCCAAAGGAGATCAAGTTACCCATCCAGTGTAGAATGAAGTACCGCATCTTATCAAGACTCCCTGTGTGTAAGACTGGTAGACTGACCGCCCATCTCGCATGGCTCTCAACTGAAATCGCTTACACTGATTTGGCACAGGAAAGTTGGAGACGGCAATCAGGCACTCTGCCTCCATAGCCTGACCAGCCTGACCAGCCTGACCAATGCAGACTACTTCAGGGAAGAAGTTGCCAGCCTTTCCTACAGTCCCCTCTCGCAGCCGATGGCTAGCGTGGATTTTTTTTTTTTTTTTTTGCCGCATCTCTCCCATGTGGATACGGCAAAGCACTCGAATGTTGCCTCCATGAAAACTTTTTAAGTCTGTTAGAGAAAGTTCAAGCATAAATAATCGGGCTTTAAAGATCTCACCTCCCATAAAGGCATCCTTGAAGTTTTTCTCGATGGCAATTAGCGGGTGTACTAAAAAAGTAGTGTTAGATTGCGCTCGAAATTTTCCTGTTTCGCCAATCATGTCATGGGTACTTGAAGCTATCGTCCGGATGTATATGTAGAATTTTTAATTCGACATTCTCGTCCGGACGATAGCTTCAACTACCCATACGTTGTTTTGTTTTTGAAAAGAAAAGGATGAGGTATACTGTTACACTCGAGGATCCCGCTATTCTTCGCGCTAGCCATCGGCTGCAGCACCCCCCTGTACATCTTCGCAGACCGAGAGGACGCTGACGATCACGTCGGCTTCACCAAGGAGGTTGCAATGGAGTTTTTTTTTATGCATGCGCTGAAGGCTTTGCTGCGGCTACCATCTTCATCTCCATCGAATCCCGTCAGATAGTCGATATAGAGTTGGCCCAGCTCCTCATCCACATGTCTGTTGCGCAGAGCTCGCTTGATCTTAGCGGATATTGTGTAGTCACGGAGGTCCTCATCAATGCGCTTGTCACGGCCGACGATGGACGCCTCGTCGCGAATCTGACTGATGGCGAGATCCAGTGCTAGCTGCATGTCGGGGTTGATGGCGTCTTCATCGTCAACTCGATTGCCTGAGCCCTTCTCTCTCTCCCTCTCTCGGGATGCGCAATGCCCTGTATAAGCGCCCTCTGGAACCTCCACCAAAACTTAAAGGAGTCAAGAAATCCGCCGGAAGACGTTCTAGAATCCTCTGCACGAACATCGGTCGGCTAAGCTCTAGGGATGGTAAGACCTTGCTTAACCTCGATTCTCTGTTCGACTTCGGCTTCGGCGAGCATTTGACGGCTCGTTAGCTTGAGATCGGAGTCGACCTTCTTCAGAGCCAGGTCGGTTGACTCGAAGCGAATGACGGAAGCCGTGATACCAAGCTTCTCGATTTTTTTTCTGGAGGACAAAGTTTGCGCTCTAGCGTCTTCACAGCGATCTAGATTTTCATGGGGGCCGTCAGCTTGTGTGACCAGTTGATTCCTTTGCTAGCCAAGCGTGCATTGCTGCGCACATGTGCTGCCTGCTCAGCTGCCAATCAGCCCCTGCAAAAGCAAGGCTGCTACACTCTCCGCAGCCCAATAATTCGCTACATCGCCTGCACGTGACTCATCTTATCGCTGATTGTTTCGGAGTTGGAAACCCCGCACAATGAAATGCCTTTCGCCTCCCTCACATTCTCCGTCATCCGTCTCATTACAACTTCCATTGTCGTGGAGTCCAGCGGTGATACGAATTTCGTTCGGCCACTCATCCGTTATTGGCTATGGCTCCCTCGGAAGGCAAGACTTTCAGACTGCGAGGCATACCAGCAGGGCTTTGCAAGAAGGATGTCAAGAGCCTCGTACAAAACACGTTGAACTGCAACGACGTAAACATTCGTGTCCGCTCTTTGGCCAGTGACCTTGACAACTTAGACGAAGAGGTGGCAACCGTGGAACTTTCTCCTGTCCCCATAGCATTCAAAAGCACAGCCAAAGGTGATGAGTGGTGTATCGACACGGTCTACAATGATGAGGACCTCTCATTGCTGTTTGACACCAATTTCCTCGGCCCTACTCCGCTCCACACGCCGTCGCATGAACAATGGAACTTGGAGTAAGGTTTAATGCTCAAAAACACATATGAATATCAGCTGACCTTATGACCACAGCCTAGTTGCGGTCTCCGGGTTAGGAGGCCACGCCTTCGGATCGTTCAAAGCCCGAGGCGGCAGGTTCATGTGGCTTCGGGATGCTTTGCCAAAAGACCTACCTGGTGCCAGAGTTATCGTTTATGGGACCGATACGACGCTTCAAGAAGGGAACTCCTTCCAGAATCTAAGCCATCTTGGCCATGGCCTCCGCTCTACCCTAAACGAAATCAGAGTAAGTTTCCTACGAAAACCTCGTGGCTTGAGGGAGACAGTCAAATCTAACGTAGTACTGATTACAATAGGCTCAATTCGTTGATAAGCCTCTCATTCTTATTGGACACAGTTTGGGAGGGGTCATCATCAAGGAGGTGAGTCTAATATCAAAGTAAAAGCTCAGGCTGCAATTCCTTTATTCACACCGAATGCGCACAGGCAGTCATCCAGATGCCATGGGGAGATGATTTTGACCGGAGAAATCGGCTTTCGATATACGGAATCCTCCTATTTGGCGTACCAAACCAGGGAATGTCCATGGAGAGCCTCGTTCCCATGGTCGGAAATCAGCCGAATCGATTTCTGTTAGAGACGCTACGAGCAGAGTCAGAAGTTCTCCAGAAACAGACAAGTCTATTCCTTGAGGCGTTCCCATTTCCGGATTCAGAAATATTATGCTGCTATGAAACAAAGCGATCACCTACGGCACAACAGGTGCGTCTTAACCTTTAGAAAGTTTGTTTCACAGGCTTACTATTTGCTGTAGAACGACCAAGGTGTCTGGAAAATGGAGGGACCTGCCACCGTTTTTGTCAGCAAAGACTCTGCGAAGTGCCTGAGAACTTGGGAAACTGAAATTCAGAATACTCTTGCGATGAATCGAACACACTCGGAAATGGTCAAATTCCCCAACAAATACGATAGAGGATATGCCTCAATTCGTAAACGACTTAAAAGCTTTTCCTTGAAAGCTGCAGAAGTTATCCCGAAACGCCATGCCACAGGTGAGATCCAGTGGACTACCAATATGTCTGAATACGCAAAGGAGGAACATTTCTAATACTAGGAGTATAGTAGGAACTAATGCATATCCCGATATCTCACCCGATTCTCTGATTCCAGAGGAGCGCAAAGAATTACAAAACCGTAAGTGATTGTTTTGTCCAAATTCATAGGAAAATGAGCGGTGCTTACTCCTCGTCAGAATGCTTACAGTCATTGTCATTCCCGGAACAAGATTCACGCGCCCACGCACTCCAACCAGCAGAAGGTACCTGCGACTGGATATTCGAGCATGAAGACTTTTGCTCGTGGCTGAGAAGTTCTCTTGGACTTTTCTGGATTGGCGGAAAGCCTGGTTCGGGGAAGTCGATGCTAATGAAACGCGTGATGCAACGCTTGACAAAAGACAACACTGAAACGCATGCAGTGGCTTCCTTTTTTATCTACGGGCAGGGAGTGCCACTGCAAAAGTCGCGAATGGGGCTTTATAGTGCCATGATCCATCAGCTCTGCCAGCCCCTTTCGACCGCCTTCCAAGGCCTGATCTCGGAGTTCCAGAACAGAACCGACACACGTGGAAAATATGGCGAGAAATGGAAGTGGGCCATGGAAGATATCAGGTCTCATCTTTTTGAGGCCTTGAAACTCGGCAGTGAAACAAAGTCCATCATGATCTTTGTTGATGCCCTTGATGAGGCTGGGGAGGAAGAAGCACAGGAAATAATCCGTGACTTCGACGGATTGCTTGGCGGCCTCAGCGAGTCTAAATCGAAGATCAAGGTCTGCTTCTCTTGTCGGCATTATCCCGATCTGCGTCTGAGCCACGCTATGGCTATATCGGTGGAGGAACATAACCACGGAGACATCCAGATGGTAATCGACGACCACCTTCAGAAATTGGCACCCAATGAGCAGACCATGTTTCGAAGAGAAATTGTCAAGAGATCCGGAGGGATTTTTCATTGGGCAACTCTTGTGGTCAATCGGGCTGTCCGCGAAAGGAAAAAGGGGAAGCCTTTGAGGATCGTCTTTTCAACCTTCCAAAAAGGCCAAGCGGACCTGTACCAACTATACGAGGCTCTTTTGAGCGAACTAGAGGAGGGTGACCGCGTACAAGCCATCAGGCTATTTCAGTGGATGCTTTTCGCGAAGGGATCGCTTACGCTTCCCGAGCTACAGCACGCAATGGCTCTCAGTCACGACATGCAAGAAAGTTCAATCTCGGAATACTCGACCGGAAAATATTTCACAGACGAGAACGACTTAAAAACAAGAATCGTGGATCTTTCTAAGGGGCTTGTTGAGGTCAGATACTTTGAAGACTGGATCAGATATCGAAATTCCCCCCAGGTCCAGTTTATTCACCAATCTGTTGTCGATTATCTGTTGGAGTCTGGTCTCGAAACACTGGAAATGACCCAGGATGCGACAATATCCAGTAGCATAAACGTCCGTGCACACTTTGAGATCTCAAGGTCATGCTTAAGGATGCTGTTTATGTCAGAGTTCAAGAGTTTTGATCGAGACGACTACCACATACAAGATGATCTGGCCGCCTATTTGTCAAGCAAAAGTAGCGATACTTTCAGGTACTGGTGGGACTACTGGATAGTCCACATTCTTAAAATTGAGAATGAGCGGCATCCTCTTCCCAGATGCTACCGGGACTACAAAGGCCTCAAACCCCAAGATGAAACGGACTGGCAAGATCTCCCTGATCAGTACGATCAATGCGACCTACTGGACTACTTTTCGTGGCCTGGTTCCGACAAATTTCTCCAAATCTGTGTCCGTTTCCATAACGGATTACGCCATTCAAAAAGTTTGGCCAATCTAAGAGATGCGTTCTTCAGGATTTGGAGGGTGAAAACCGCTTTTCATGGCCAACTGGCAACGAACGTCTGGTGTTTTGCCTTGTGTGGCTCAAGCTTAATCCACTTCCTCGCACTTTCAGGTCTCAAAGCACCTCTTCAACGCATGATTATTAGTGCAAGAGCATCATTGGATGTTTGGGATCGCGAGGGTAGGACACCGCTCATGTATGCCATTATTGGGTTTGCTTTCGAGATTGCAATGGACTTGATCCATGCCATGGTAGACGTGAATGCCCAGGATATCTATGGGAACACTGCGCTCCACTTTGCAAGTTTTTGCGGCGAACAGAACGTGGTGGAAGCGCTACTGCAAGCAGGTGCAAATGCCAGCCTCGAAAGAATAGGTGGTGCTACACCACTGCACCTTGCAATTATTGCACAGCATCCACCAATAGTTGCGAAGCTATTACACGCAAATGCTGACTCAGAGAAGTCGCTTTTGACAAAACATCCGGAAAGAGACGAGAAATGTTGTCAGATGAGTGCGTTGACATACGTTTCCTTGGAGGGGCATCACACGGTGGCTAAGCTATTACTCTCACACGGCGCACAGCCAAGTGTCTTCGATCACTTCGGCGTCTCGCCGCTTCACTATTGTGCATCTCTTGGGCACGTTGAAGTCATAAGAGCGCTCGTTGAAGCGGGTGCCTCGGTAGATGCGCAAGATCCTTCAGGCCGAACCCCTCTTGCAATGGCCATCGAGCACAATCATCAACAAGCCGCAGAAATTCTAATCAGAGCCGGAGCCAATGCCATGTTGCCAGGCTATGATAATTGGACACCACTGGATATTGCTGCATCGGATGGTCACGTAGACCTGGCACGGCTTTTGATCAGTAACAGAGTAAGCTTGGGCAAGTCACTCTTCCACGCTGCGTTTGATGGCCATGCAGATATGGTAGACTTCTTGATCAGGTCTGGTGCGAAGGTAGAGGACCAAGATCGCTTCGGTCGAACGCCTTTGTTCCTTGCTGCCGCTAAAGGCCAGACAGAGGCGGCTGTACGGTTGATAAACGCAAAGACGCCTCTGAATCACACTGATTCTGAAGGAAAGACCGCCCTCTTCTACGCAGTGGCTAGTATTGGTTCAAGCAAGACGGCCCGTGCCTTGCTTGACGCTGGCACGGATCCTAACTGGCATGACTTTAAGGGCCTGTCACCGATGAAATATGCCGCTTATTCTTATTGTGAGCTTGATACGGTAAAGGCGCTACTGGAATTTGGTGCCGAACGTCTACAGCCTTCTGAAGAAACTGAGGCCTATAAACTTGTGCTGAGGTGTCTAGGTTTAGTCGAAGAGATTAAAGAGGGATTTCGGAGACAATTGGAGAGGGAAAACAGCTAATTTCTTACACCTAGTATGGATGTACATGATAGACAATCAATGAACATTGTATTCAACCTTTGGCTATAAGACAAACGGTTTTTCTTCAATAGGAGTCCCTATCCTCCGACCCCCCGCATCACACCCGCACAGCCTCCAAGTTCTCCCTCAAACTCTCCTCCAAACTCTTCCACCCCGGCCTTCCCATATCCTTCAAGATTTGTTCCGCCCACGGCGCGTCAACGATCCTAGTCAAATCGTGGCCCAGGCCCTCCCTGTCGGGGTAAAGCTCCTTCTCCGGGTACATCTTCCGCAGCGCCGCCAACAGCGTATTCCAGTTGTACCTGCCCGCGAACGCAAAGATGCGTCTATTCTTGATATCCGGACGAGTAAGCGCAGCAACGTGCAAGAGCGCCGTATCCTCGACATCAACCCAGTATTCTGTGCGCCCCTCTTGTCAGCGCATCCCGCCGCCACCGCCGAGTAAGTACTCTCGAGAGGGGGGGGGGGATAATCAGCAAGAAAACAACTACTCACGCGGCCTAATAGCATCCCACAGCATCTCCGGCATCGTCCCCGTCGCGAGCATCATCGGCCACCCAATCGTCGACGGATAGCCCTGACGGTCCGGATCCACACTGCGCCCAAAATTGACATTCGGCAACACCGCATTCACCTCGAACCCGACCTTTCCCCCATGCTCCTCCACCCACCGCCACACCGCCCGCTCCGCCTCCGCCTTGCTCGCCCCGTAAATATCCAACGCCCGCCGCGTCACCTCCTCCACGCCCGCATCCGGCCCCAGTTCCGCGTACGCCGCCCGCACCGTCTCCTCGTTCCACGTCGCCGCGCTGACTTCGCGGCCAGCGCTGGAGGGGGAGTCGCCGCGCACCGCCGGCGTGTACGCCGCCAGGCTACTACTCGTATACACAACCCGCTTGACACCCGGCTCCTTCGCCGCCGCCTCCAACACCCCAACCGCCCCCGCGACGACCGGCCCAATAACAGCATCAGCCGACCCGGCACCGTCACTCCATATAACCGACGCGACGTGCGCGACGGCCGCGACGCCGCGCACCGCCTCATCGAAGGCGCCTGGCGCGGCCATGTCTGGGACGGAGATCAGCTCGAAGCGTGGTGGAGAAGACTCGGGAGAAGAGCCATTGAAGAGCGGCAACAGCCAGGCGGATTTTTTCAGCGAGCGCACGGTGCCGCGGACGCGGAAGCCGGCGGCGAGCAGCTGGGCGATGACGTGCGAGGCGATGAGGCCGTTGGCGCCGGTGACGAGGATGAGGGAGTTGGGGGCCAGGGTGGTGTGGTCGATGGTGAGGGGGGGACGGGCGGCGGTTTCCATGGTGGGCTGTTGTTGCTGGGGTTTGTGGGGAGTTCTGGGGAATGGTGGAGTGGGGGGAATTTTTTGGATGGAGTGAGATGCTTATATATGCTTACGACTTTTTGGTCTGTGCATTTCTACGAAGCGGCTTGCTAATCCGCTTGTGATCCCTGCCTGTAATATGGAGGAGTGGAGACCTACAGTCCCCTCTTGCAGCCAATGGTTAGCGTGGATTTTTGCTCATGTCGTGGGTAGTTGAAGCTATCGTCCGGATAAGTATGTCGAATTTAAAATTCTACATACACGTCCGGACGATGGCTTCAGCTACCCACATATGTTATTTTTCTAAGAAAAGAGCTGGGGTATGGTTATGCCTGGGGTCTTACTATTCTTCACGCTAGTCTTCGGCTACGGGACCCCCCTGTAGACTATTTCGTTCCTTCGCCACTGACCCTGCCACAAGCCTGAAACAAGCCACCCCGGGCTCGAGGGGTGAGTGGCCTCAAACCAAACAGCCTTATTGTTCCGATGCTCGTACTTACAGGCTCTTCAAAAGCGGACCGCCTCATTCATATCATCATTGATTCCGATATCCTGCACATGAATCAGCAACCTGCTTTAACTTCCCATATTCCCATTCGCGTTGTCACTGTACGTACCATTCCATCGAGGTCCGGCCACTCAGCAAGGCCAATGCCCCCCAGAGGCATCCCCGGGTCAATGAAGCCATTCATCACCCGGATAAGTTCCTCGTCCGTAAAGAGGTTTGTCGATGGTGTACTGTTATCAAGCGGTCCAGCAATGACGCCGTCCGCCTTGGCTTTGCTTCTGCTCATGTGGTCCACGGCTTCCAAGCGGAACTCTTCCATGACAATAAAGTAGCGCTGCGCGAGGGTTCCGTCTTGAGCAATAGCCTCGATATGTGCCTGGCAGCGCTCCGCGGCCTCGAAATACTTCGTTCGCGTTTCATGGTCCATGGATGATCCGGCGTGGATAGTATACGTGTATATGATCACGACGGCGCAGAAGGCTTGGTATTGTGTGAACTGACGGGAGAAGGCATTGTCAGTTCGGCGCTGCGGAAAAAAACAGTCAACTTCGTTACCTACCCACCATGCAGGCAGGATCTTCCCACCCCGCCGGATCTGATCCACGTTGTTCAATATCGACATGGCAGCGGACAGGCAAGCCTTCATATTCAACTCTTCCTCGTCTCCAGTTGCGTCGGAACTGACATCGCTTCTCCTAAGCTTGTTCATGAGTGAGCCTCTGTTTACGAGAATCACCGCATGGGAATATGCCAAGCTGAGCATGTTGCTCTGCCGCTGGAAATTGGGCACGAGTAGTCTGGCGTCTACCTGGTCCGGATCGAGAAAGGCTGGTAGCTCTTTTCGCCAGGCCTTCAAGGCGTCATTCAGCTGCCTCCTTATCACGGCACTGCGCTTTTGTGTTGGCGGCCGGACGCTGTACATCTCACGCAACGCACGGCTGACTATGCGGACTAGTCTGTGTATTTAATAATTAGCCGAGAGAAGAAATCTTTTTGACGTAGGCTGCGTGTACTTGAAATGTAGGACTGGCGCTATCATGATTCGGCGGTTGGGCTCTTCGGTTGGCAGAGACACGCCCAAATCGGGGTTGTAGACGGTAATTGAAGGATACTCCTGTGATCAGTGTTAGATTTCGAGAGGCAAGGGTTATGAATATTTGCTTCTGTTACCTGATCAATATCCTCATCGTGGAATACACATGGCCTCCCTAGCATAGCACCGAGGTACTTGTCCAAATTGTAGGAACACCAAAACAGTCTTCTCTTGCACTCTTCCTCGATACGTTTCATAAACGGATCCGTCATCTTGGACTTCGACGCTCTTCGATGAAACCCTCGGGCAATGATAAGGCGTGATGTTGTCCCGAAGAGGCTCCAGCAATGGTTAATACGAGAACAAGTCAAGAGGAAGAGGCACTGGCCCAAGCGTGCTTGGATACTTTCCAGTTCTATTGGTCCTTTCTCATCCTGGAGCTGAAGCTCTGATGCTTGGAAATAACGGACCCTGGTGATTCTCCGTCAAAGATAGAAGACTTCACGCTGTGGCAGGTCAACTCACCCCTCATGGAACTCTGTCTTCTGCGCCGTGCCTACCGCATACCGCGCCGCCGTCGCAAACAGCACCAACAAAACCGCCATCTTAGCTGGACTTTGCTGGAACCCGGGCTTGTAGGCATCCTCGAGCCATTGTTCAACCGACGCTCTGTCGAGGTAGCGGTACGTAGGTGAACCGATATCAAAATATCTATTCAGGAGCGCCGTGGCTTCCTCCTTGGATGGGGAAGTAAAGGAAAGGTGGTTAAAAGCCGGGAGAGGTGCATCGCCGGAGGTGAAGATCGAGGTTTGCGGCGTCAGGCTTTCTCCAGTTCCTCCTCCATCACGCAGCCGCCGCTGCAGCCGCGAAAAGAACGATACGTTGCAGGAAGCGCCCACGTAATGGCCGTCCTGCCCAGTAATCACGCCGCCGGCAAAGTCTTCCGTCTCTGGCTCCGGCACCAGCGGAGTATTTGAGACAGTTCCGGTCCCGTAATCGGCAGCAGTGGTGGCCTGGAGAGCCGCCACCGGGCTACCGTCATGTGGGGAGAATGCAGGTTCAGCGGTACTGATATGGGGCGATGTTGTAAAAGCAGTACCGCGGTATCCAGAGCGGGTCGCTGTCCTTTCGCCCCGATCCTGGACCGGGTGCTCGGATAGATCCTTGGGCGACACTTCCGACGGCGGCGTCGGCGGCCGGCCTCGAGCATACGGCGCGGTGAACCGACACGGCAAGCCGAGAGCGGAACATGGCGCACAAGGTTTAATGCCGGTGCAGCGGCTCTTCTTTCTTTTCCTCTCACAATGAGCAAAAAGGGAAAGAGAAAAGAAGATGTTGAAAGAGAAAGTACAATTAAAACTCCGGGACGTACGCTTTGCAATGGTCGCAGGCGCGGCTCACCCGTTGGCGGGGCTTCTTCCCGACCCGATGCCGCGACTGGGATGTTGCCGGTTGCTGCATGCCGATCCGGAAGTCGTTGCTTTAGACTCGTGAACTGTGCTCGGAAACGAAGGAAGCCCGCGTAGTAGTGGTGGTAATGGGCTGCTTGAGACTGGCTGATGACAGCGGTAAGGTGCGCAAGCTTTGCTTGGCTGGGCGAGGGCGGAAAATGCCTTGTGGATATACCCGGGCCTCCACAACCCACATATACGATGTACCCCGCATTTTTTTTTTCTCCACGTCGGCCCGCCCACTGAGGGGCGCTGATCCTCCGTGGGCTGGAGATTGTAATTGGTATAGTTTTAGGGTATAGGGAGAAAGTCTCGAGAAGCGAACTTCAAGACAAAGATTCTGAATGCTGGTTGCGGCTCAGTGTGTACTAAAGAAATTCCAGAATTCCAGACAAAGGAGCTCAAACTTAAAGAGTCCTAAAGCCGAACGCTAGCGTAAGGAACATAGTAGTTATTTCCCAACCGTCTTTGTTTTTTTAAAAAAAAAACCATATGCGGGGAGCTGAAGCTTTCGTCCGGATGGAAATGTATAATTGTTAATGCTACATTTACATCCGGACGAAAGCTTCAGCTCCCCATAGCATGAGCAATTCTCACATTGCCCTTCGGCTGCGATATTACTCTGCAAGATCACAGAAAATATGACAACGGGCGCCAATCTTTTAATACGGACGTGGGATTCATCTAAACGTGCCTACACGAACCGTCCTCAGTCTTGTATGCTACCTACGTAGAGTCCTAAGAAAGCTCCCCCAATCTCCCATCAACCCACCAATGCGGCTGACACTTTCGAGCAGGCTTGAGAAAACCCAAAGCTCCTCCAAGTGTTTCCTGGTCAGGTCAAGCAGGAGTGGTCTCAGTCGGGCATCCTGGCCCGGACCATGCGGCTGCTGGGTTGACCAGTCATCTTGTAGTAGTCGAAAAAGACTTGAATGACGGAATCGGGCAGCGTTCAACTATTGCCTAGTACGTTATCAGTATGATGGGCATGCATCATCAAGGTGGCGGCGCCTCTCACCTCATGGCTTTCGGTCTCAGTGTCAACGAGTAACTTGTTCATGATGTCGCTCTGTGTGCAAACGATGATTCTGTGCACGGCGAAGATGGCTCTGTCCGCTGAGCGAAGCCGCATGTCGCTGATTTGGCCGTCAAATCTCCTGGTGAGCTTCTCATGGAACGCCGAGTTGATCGTGAATTAAGGCATGTCGTTGGTAATCGTGGTGGTCGATCTGTGTGGATATCGCTGTGTATGTCGCGTTGATGATGTAGACGTCGGTGATGAAGTGAAAAAGACGGGCGGACGGTTAAGCTGAGAAGGGAGACGCGCTGCGTGCAGACTACAGAACAGAAGGAGTAGGTGCGCGGCATCCCAGAACAGCAAGTGGTGGTCAGCTCTCCTACCCGATTTGCCAAATGACTCAGCCTTGGCTCTGTCTCTGATTATCGCATTGCTCCAGCATCGCTACCATAATCATCATCATCACAGCTCTACCGGCGCCCGTTCCGCAGTCAGAACTGGGAAAAAGGGTCTCATGATGACCCACAGATTCAGCACCACATTACCAAATCGAGGCAGAACACGATCACGATCTTTCAACTTTGCATACCAGTGCGTCATCGACAATAGGCTATCGGACTCTGTTAATCAAGAATTCGCTGGATATCTATATAGATGGCATCATACTGGATGATGCAGCGTTTTTGATTTCAAGCGATTTCTTCAGCATCATGACGACGAATACTCGAGGCGTTGACAATGAGAGTTTACTTTGGTTGCAATTGGAAAGAGTTTCAGTGTGCCTGCCATGTGTAGTGCTGAATCTGCGGGTCTTACCATCTTTGTTTTGTTCCGCCACGGACCCTTGTTTTCCCCAGTCTAACCGCGGGACAGACCTTAGTAGAGCCAGGGCTCTTTTCACTCTTTCCACGACTCTCAAACACTGCAAACGTGGCTTCAAGCCATTTTGAACACGAATCTGGAACAATCAATGCAGAAATAAGAACCCTTCTTCTTTCAAGAAAGGCCTTGAAATATCACAAAGCTTCAAGATGTCAAAAGAACAAAGGATTTGCACATGTCAGGCCGCTGAGCCGATACCCCAGGTGTACAGGTATGAGTTCGTCCATCAGCCCCTATTCACTGATTCGAGCTAAGCGAGCACAGTTTTGACTCAGAAACCGATCCGGACATTGACGTCATTGATGCAGAAAACAACACATACAAATGCCACAAAGCAGTCTTGAGCCAGAGCGAGGTCTTGGCCAAGTCCTTTGATCCACAGCTGGGCTTTAAGGTAAGGCACTAGGAATGCTCTAATCTATGCCGCTGCTTAACAAGCAATTTCTCTACAGGAATCCAAGGAAGGTGTCATTGCGCTTACCCACGATGACCCCTCCGAAGTGAAAGCCATGCTCGACTACCTATACACCCAAGACTATTCAAGTCCGTATGGCGAGAAAGAAGAATCCCTTTTGTTCCACGTCTCTGTGTACACACTGGGAGAAATCTACGCACTCAATGGCTTAAGAGAGCACGCCAAAAAAACTCTTTTGGCTGGCTGGCCGTTTCACTGAGAATAGCCATATCCTCGCTTCAGCTATCCAGGCTGTCTATGAGGCCACTCCAGAAAGCGACAAGGGCTTAAGAGATGTTGTTGTGGTTATGGCCAAAGAGGGGATCGAAAAGCATATGAAGAACCGTGAATTCAGGGACATGATGGATGGTCTTGGACAATTTGGAAAGGACCTTGTGGCTAGTGCCGTTGCACTTGTACCCCACACATATTTTATTTGGGGTGAAGGTGCTCCGTTAACTATTTCACCAAGTTGTAGGCGGGGTCTGTTGTAAGCTAGAGGCGGTTCTCAATATTCTCTTTGTATGCACATACAAGAATAGGATTCTAGCTTGAAAGCTTTGCATAAAATTGAGCAACATCAAACTTCTTGAAACCCACGTCGTCATGAACGCACAAAAGAACCACACAATCACGCAACCAGGGGAGTAGCAAATTTTTTAAATTTTTTCCATCATTCCATTTTTTTTTGGTGCTATCTGTCTTTCAATCATTCTAATCCCTACGGCGGCGCGCACACAAAACCCCACATATACAACCCCCCTTTTAACCACTCTAAGGGTAGGCAAGGTAGTAAAAGTATGTAGTAGCAGCAGCAGCAGCAGCGGCGGTAGGTAAGCTCTGTTAGAGTTCCCATTTCCCCTCCTCCAAAGCGCGCGCAAACAAAAAATCAAATCTCAAAAACAAGCAATTTCCCAGCCCAGAATAAGAAACAGATACAGATAACAACAACCAATCCCCCCCTACCAGCAACCCTCCCTTGTCGTGCCTTCATCTCACTTATGTTCCTTCTTCATCTCCCTTTTTGTTTTCCTGATCCCTTGTTTGGCCTTTTGTTTTTATTTTCCTTTTTTTATTTCCTGTTTTTCCAGCCAAGCAAGCCCAAGATAAAGAAAAAGAGAGATAGAGAATTCCGCCGTCAATATTCCATACCTCCTCTCCTCGTCCTCAAAGGAAAGAAGAAAAAAAATTGAAAAAAACCCTCCAAGCTGCCGAAGAATCAGATAAGCAAGAAGCGAAAGAAGAAATCTGTACAACCGAAAAGAATTTCAAATTGGGCAGAAGAAAGAAAAAATAAGAGAAGAGGAGAAAAAGGTTGGCTCAAAAGAAACGGTTTTCTCAGGCAATTTGTCTTGTAGTAGGTCGGTGGGATAAGAGAGGAAGGAACATGAAAATGAAATTCGGAAGGATCGTACGAGGTTTTGTTTGGTTTTGTTTGTAAAGGAAAAAGTTGTAGAGGAAAATGTGTTTGAATGATTGAACGTTGTCTGGTCCTGGCTTGATGGTCGTGAAAATAAGATGGGACCGCCAGTTGGTCGGTTTTGATGTAGAGTGTTTGTTTGCGTATAGCAGCAGTCTTCGGAAAAGCAGCAAAAACAAGAAAGAGGAGGGGGTATCATGCGGACGAACTGATGATCTTATGTACCCGAAAAAAAAAAGGAGGAAAACGACAAGGGTAGTCGTTGGGCCAGAAAAGCCACGACTGAGAGAGTAGCAGGTGATGCAATGTCAAAAGGTCGGCCTAATAGAGTTGTGGAGTTTTGTGCTGTAGGAAAAAAGGAAAGGTGGTCGCGACTCGAGAGTTTCGCCAATGTGTCGAGTCTGTGTGAAGGTTCTGTGCAAGAACGGTAGTGGAAAATGACGCGGAAAGCAGCAGTGAATGGCAACAGCAGATGGAAAGCGCCAGCCCCAGGTTCCGAGATAAAACCCAACCAGAAAACGAAAAATGCTTTGCAACGCCAGGACGCCAAAGACGCCTTGAAATCCCGCCCCATGTCCTCGCCAAATAAAAAACCGGAGGACAATCTGTGAATTTCAAGCCCGTCTTTTCCCTTCCCGGATCAAAAGGCTGAGCTCTGCTGTGATGGGTCGGATTCAAAAAAAAGTCTTGATGATGATAGGAAAAGCATGAAAGCTTTTTTAGGTCATGTTGTCGTTGTTCGGACGCAAGCGGTGTCCGGTCTGGGGGCAGGGACAGCGCCTCGTAGCCCCACGCCTCGTGGCACTCTATGCTCCACAATCCCCCTGGAATCTCCATCTCCGATCTGGCCGAGCACTTCGATTTCCCAGATTGACCGGATCGCTGCGTATTCATCTTTTTCGATCATTCTTTACCAAGTCTCTCCGACTTCGCTCAATTGCCTGGTGTGGGCTCGTGCCAGAATCGGGGGCACCGGCGGGATGCCCACACCCTGGTCGATGCTTGGCCTGCGGCTCTTGGCGGCCGACACGCTCTTTCTCCTTGGTAGACCAGAGGGAGTGGGAATGCCGGTGCCGAGACCGTTCGGGGTCGGAATGCCCGAGTTGTTGGAGCCAACGCTGCGGCTGAAGTCGTGCTTGCGAGTGATCGGTGTGGAACGGGTCGACCCGGGCTCATCGAGATCGTCGAACTGAGAGCGGGTGTTGGCCCTGGTGCGTGTCACTGGCCGGGCGGGGCCGCCATATCTGTCATTGTTCCAGAAACTCGAGTTGGCAGCGCTGGTGCGCGGGCGGCGGGCTTCGGTTGTGTTGTTAGTGGAGAAGTGGCCTAGCGGGGTGCCACGACCCTGACTGTTGCGTGACGGAGGCCGGCCGCTGCCACGGGAGATGGGGCGACCGTAGCCGTTGCTGACGCCGCTAACTCCACTGCGTTCGCTGCCGCGGCTGGTGGGACGGCTGCTGGCACTCAGCGTGTCGCTGGGAGCGCTCATGAAGCCCGAGATGCTGTTAGTCTTCGCCACGGATGCACCAAAGTTCAACCTTGAGACACCCATGGTATTGTTGTCCTCGCCGTCCTTGAGAGAGCTGTTAGTGCTTCCGCTGGTCCGTTGCCTACCGGCTGAGCGGACCGTGACGTTGGATGGCATGTGCGAGTGGTTGCTCTGAGCGCTGCCACCGCGAGGGCTGGCGCGTGGCGGCGTGTTGGTAGGTGCAGGTAGCTTGCTGCGCACGTTGTGGACGCGGGCCTCGAGCTTCTGCATCTTGCCAATCAGCCCACGAATCTGATACAAGGAGCCCGAGCGAGGGAGGGCCCCATCACGGCTAGGCTTGTACGAATGGCCTTGAGTAGGTCTGCGTGCCCGTGTAGGTGAGGAGCGTCCACTCGCCGAACTCCAGGGCATCGACGGGGCCCGATTGTGCCGCGTGCGCTGTGGGCCAAAGTCTCTGGGACGTGGCGTGTTGTCGTGGAAGGCGATGGAGCCTTTACGCTGGGACGCGACGCCACGCATATCCTTGGAGCGATCCATGAACTCCGCAAAGTTGGGGGATGGTGGAGTTGTGGCGCTGGTGCGGTTGGACTTCGTCGGTGGCGGTGTGGAGGTGGTAGGCGACGACACGGTCGTAGCCGAAGTCGACGTCTCCGACACAGGCGACCGCGACCTGCCGTGGTCGGCAGTGACGAGGGCGTGAGTCTTCTCGGCACGATGACGGGAGATGGTATCTTCGGCGACGCGAAGCTTCTCTTTGACGATGTCGGCTTCGATGGAGATATCGGCAAGCTCGTCACGCAACCGCTGGTTCTCTATCCGCAGTTCCTCACGCTCCTGTTCCCCTGCCTTGATCTCCTCCTCGAGCATGACGCCGCGCTCGATGGAGATGTTGTACTTCTGCTCGAGGTCTTCTAACGACGAGGTCTGGTTCCGTGCCTGGCGCTCGAAGTCGTCGTTGGCGACCTCGATGTCGCGCAGGCGGAGCTGCATGGAGCGGTTGGTCTCGCGGAGCGTGGTAATCTCCTTCTGGAGGGCATTCTGCGCTCCATTGGCTTCGGTCTTGGACTGCTTGTACTTGGCCTGGCACGCGGAACGATGCGCGTTAGCTGCCGTTCACGTCGTTGACGACACAGGCCCCCTGGAACGGGGTCTGCCACGGGCCCCAGAGCCGAGGCACCGCGACGGCCAAAGGGTCGCGATTGCGCTCAAGCGCGACATTGGAGGTGGACTTACCTTCCACTCCTCGACCTCGAAGCCCATGGCCTCCAGCTTCTCCTTCAGCTGGCGCTCGCGCTTCTCCGACGCCTCGATATCCTTCTCCAGCTCCGACTCCAGCTCGCGGCTGGAGGCCTGGAAGTCCTGCAGCTCGCTCTCGAGCTGCTCATACTGCGACTTGTAGTAGGCGAGGTCCTGTTCGAGCGAGCCCCCCGGCACGGGGCTCGATGGGGGGCGATCCTGTGTCGATGTCATCTGGGCGGTGGTGTGCGTCGGCTCGCGCTACGCAGGGGCGCGGTGGTCCTGGCGGCGGCGGCTGCGCGAGGTACGGTGGGGTTGTCGTGATTGATGTCGTGGCCGTGGTCGTGATGTCTTCGTGGCGGGGGAGGGTGTCGTGAGTGTCGTCTTCCGGTGCGATGCGGTGGAGGCGCGTTACAAGGCGGAGGCGCTGTGGGAGTGCCTGCCGCAGTCCGGACCGAGCGGTGTGAAGGGCTGCCCGGTTTCACGAAGGGTCGGGGAGGGCGCGTCGTCGTCGGGGCGCGCGCAAGGTCGGTCGGAGGGGTTCTACTGGCGCGGGTTCGCGTCCATGTCAGGTACGACGGCGCGCGCTCCGTGGGGTGGAAGTCGGAGGAGGAGGGTGGGTTGTGTGTTGACGCAGACGGGAGAGGGCTCGCCAGTCGCAGGCGGCGCTCGCACGGTCGCGGAAGCAACGCCAGTGGTAGGGATCTAATCCTTGCACTTGCATGAGTTGCCCGCGACTGCAGGCCCAAGGCCGATCTCGTCGAGCGCGCCCGAGACCACGTCAACGCCGTTTTCATAACACGGCAACCATGTGCGCAGCTTTACGGCGTTGGTCGTCAGCCAATGGTTTCGCGCAGCGCTCGCCAGGCACGTTGTAGGGCGCCCATGGGCTGGGCACCCAGCCTCGACGGGGACTCCACCCTTCGAGCACATGACTTGCACCAGTAACCCACGATGAGAAAAATTCGCCGGAGACCCATCGATTAATTTAATCGTGCTGCTTACCGCCCGCCCATTTGAACAGTTCCGCCGTCCGGTCAGCGCCTGTCACGTAAACGTCCCCTAATCGCGTGTGAATTCATTTTCGCTCATGTCATGGGTAGTCGAAGCCATCGACGGACGAATTAACGATTATACGACCACGCCCGGACAATAGCTTCAACTGCCTACATATCCCGCCGTTCCTCGTAAAGAAAATTCGCTGTGTAGTCACTCCTTGGTTTTGGGCCTGTCACTATTCACGCTAGCCTTACCGCTCTCCCGTGTGACCAGTTCCGCCGCTCTCTCAACGCTTTTCCCGTAAACGTCTCCTAGCTGCGTTGACTTATTCTCGAGCGCTTCTGCCATTTTCTGTGACGTTGAGCTCACTAGCTCTCGGCCCGCCTCGACCGCCTCACGCATCTCCTCCTGCGCCTGCACCGCTAGTTCTTGCGGGCTGGGATACCGCCGCAGCGCCTTGAGGATGAGGTAATAGAGCTGGATCACGAGGACGTGGATGCGCTCCTTCATGAGCATCGTCAGGCCGTGACTGAAGAAGCCCTTGAACACCTCGCCGCCCAACCCTTGATACAGGCCCGCCGTGCCCTCTTTCCGCGCGATCGCCAGGATCGAGCCGAAGATGGTGGCGCGGGCCGCCGCCCTCTTGGTTTCCCTCGTGGTCGCTGACCCTGCCGCCGCCGCCTTCTCCTGCAGCGGCTCGGTCTCCTTCGCGGCCGAGCCCTGGTTCTCCTGCAGCGGTTCCTCTCCCGCCGTTGACGTCGGCGGCTGCGCGGACACCTGTGCGCGCGTCTTCGCTAACGAGACCGGATACGTGATGGTCGACGCGACCACTTTGCTGAGCGCCGCGATAAAAAACGTAACCGTCGACCCGGGCTTCGCGCGTTTTGCGCGCGGCACCAGTACCCGCAGTAGTGACTCGTGCAGCAAGAACGTCAGCGCCGGATTGAGGGTCAGGATGAGCGCCGCCGAATAGCCGGACCAGAAGCCGCCCACACCCTTCTCGTGCCGTATCTGCAGCGCAATGTCGCGCGCGCTGAGCTCCGGGCTGACGCTGCTCGTCCGGTCCCGCGCCGCGACCATGCTGGCCGTCTGCTTTCGCGTCACGATGTTCTGCACCGGTGTCGTCCAGAACTTGGAGAAGGCGCCGGCAACCATGCCCACCGCGATCTCTTCGAATGCGGGCAGTGCCTTCTTCGGGTCCGGCTTGCGCGCTTGCCGGCTGCTCTTGACGAAATTGTACGCCAGGAAGAAGAGGAACGAGTCGGCCACGCTCTTGATCAAGTCCTGGGCCAGGCCGCTGTAGAACGCCGGCAATCCACCCTCTTTGGCATAGATTTTCTTGAGCGCATCGACAATGTCCTTGTAGTCCGCATCGTCGTCGCCTTCACTTTCACTATCGCCATTCTTGAACTGGGCCTGTACTTGCAGTCGTGTAATGACCAGGTCGAGTGGGTAGATGATCAGCTTCGATATCGCGGAACCGAGTGCGCCGGAGGTTGCATGACCAAGCGCGGGCAACGCGGGGCCGAGAGGTGCTCGCCGCGGTCTAGTTTCTTCCTGGACGATGTGGTAAAGATCGAAAGCATCCTGCAAGGCGAGGCGTCAGCAAAAAAGCGCAGGCCAGTTGTGCGGGAATTGTTCGCATGAAGTTTCGTGACGCACCAGCTGGCTGTTGTACAGGAATCCCGCCTCGTCACTGTCGGCCATAGCTGCTGCAAGTCGTGGCAGTCAATAATTGCTCCGCTGGCTTCACGTTTCAGGCAGGTTGCAGCTGCGACGTCTGCATCCGCGAACAAGGACAGTTTGGAATGAGATCTGCCGTCTCAGCGATGTTGGACGTTGCCCTTCACATGCTCGGTGATGATGTCGGCGGTCTGGCCGTTCCTTCCCTCGGTCCAGCCACGACGTTCGACAGACGTCATCCGCAAGGTCAGAAGAGCTTGGCATGCACCCCAGTCTCCCGGCTCAGCGGCTGCACGCGGTAAATCAGCCGGTAAGGCGACACGAGTCATCCGCCAAAGGATACTGTGATGGCCTGACACTGTGGGTGGAATGGTGAACGGCAAACGGAACAAGCGTAATTAAGAGCTGCAGTGAAGAACGCGATATCAGGATATCACGGATGATGGGGAATATTGCAGGGCTCGGACGGGCATTGCAGCTGCCCCCTGTCGTGAATCCAGTTTTCTGTGTATCAGAGCCCTGTCACCGGCCAGAAGCAGCAGATAACTAGTGGGCTCGGCCTATCACACGGCGTGTTTGACGGGTTTTGCGATTATTGACGGGGTCGTGCATCTACCAACCATAATCTCGATCGTGACTCTAGACTTGCTTTGGCCGCCAACAAGACGCATGTCCAGCGAATCAAGCCGACTCTCCCGTTGGAAGATGCGACCCCCGTCAAGTGCGTTAGTTCGTACAGTCCCCTCTCGCAGCCGATGGCTAGCGCGGTTTATTTTTGCTCATGTCATAGGTAGTTGAAGCTATCGTCCGGACGATAATGTCGAATTAAAAATTCTACATACATGTCCGGACGATGGCTTCAACTATCCACACATGTTATTTTTTGAAGAGAAAGCTGAGGTATAGTAACGGCTGGGGCCTTACTGTTCTTCACGCTAGCAGTTGGCTGCGAGACCCCCCTGTATAGGGAACCATCCAGCCATTAGATTCAGTGCCCTTCTGTAAATGACTGCAGTTTGTTGAGAACTATTTTTTGACTTTTCATGAAAACAATGGGTATCATATATGCGCCGTTCCATCACGCCATCTGCCCGGCCCTTCCCCGCACGACCTCAATCCTGCTCGGATTCTGCATAAACCGACTCCTGATCCCTCCATCCACATCGCCAATGTTGAGTTGTTTGATATCGGGCAGGTCAAAACCCCCTTTGACCTGGGACGTGAACGATTCAGCGTCTTCCTCTTGCTGGCCTGGCAAGAGAACCTTTTTCGCACCCAGCGTGTGTTTGATGTCTTCCAGAAGCACCTGCATGGGACAAATGTATGCGACGTGGTTTTTGTCACACCAGGCAAGGATGTGACCACAGATGCGGCCTTGCTCATTGTCGATGACCCAAGCGCCAGAATCACCGCCAACTGTAACAGAGTTGTCAGCTACTGGAAGAGACAAGACGAGACGGGCTCACTTACCACCTAACCCGCCGCTTACATGCCAGCTTCGAGCGTAGGACTTGCGCCCATGGATTTTGACGGCGGTCATTGTATGGCTAATGATGCCGCCTTTCAGGCCGCTTGTCCGCCCGAGGCTGTGAACTTGAAGGCTACCCAGGTCTTCTGCCTTAGCAACCTTGATTGAGAAAATTAGATTACAACCCTGCAACGCTCTCAGTACTGAAGAAAGGACTTACTTGGCTTGGATATTCGTCTTCCTCGGGCTTGGACTGCAATCTGTCCACAGGATCTACTAGCTTCGGACATAGCTTTGCTGGTTGCGTGCAGTACCTCTTTCCCCCTTGTACGAGATTGTACGGCTGCAGGCGTTCATCTTTCAACTTGAGCAGAGACCAGTCGATCTCGTGGATCACACCGTTCCGGTTCCAGCGCCGAATCCCAGATGAGGCATGGACGTGGCCCAACCCGTGTGAATCGAGATGGTCCTCGTCGCGGTCTTCTTCACAAGGAAAGAAGTCATCTTCGACGTCGTCGATGGCGGGCTGAGTGATGAGAATCTCTTCGCCGTCGCCTGCCTCAATGCCTGGGATGTCGCCGGGTTCGGACGATGCGTCTTCACTCTCGGAGTCAGAAAAAGCCTCATCAGCAGAGTCATAGGTATAACTGCTAGCGCTATCATCGAAATCTTCATCATCTGAGATTTCAAAAGCTTGCGGAGCGTCCGGTAGATCCTGTAACAAAGGCTGCGAGCCGATCTGCGAGGTCCAATTGTAGTTGGAACCCCTCGCACTAGACCGCAAAATGTCTTCACTTCTGTACGTCGATGTTAGTTGAAGCCGGAGACTGTGTATGGGTGATATTTGAGAGAGTGTAGTAGTTACCGAGGGAGATAGATCCACCTTTATCGGCGCAGATGGAAATATTGAAGGGAGCTTCGAGAATGGTGGGCGCGCAATGCCTCAAGGAAAATACTTACTCCACATCTGAGTACTCGTCGCCATATTCACTCTCGTCTTCACTTGGAGCATCCAACATGTGGTGAACACTCATTCCAAATGGTTCTCCATCGACCAAGACAACTCCCCCATACGATACTGGTGGCAAGTGTTCCCCATTGTATGCTCCGATGGATGCACCGCAGACCGGGCGTTTCTGGAAACAACCATTCAACGCCGGTACCTCGACCTCATCCATCATAGATCTACATGGAGCTCTTCGCCTCCGAGTTGATCTCGTCAATTTCGAGCGCTTGATCTTTCCTTTGTGGACCTTGAGATCGAAGACGGAACGATCGTAGTTGAACTTCTTCGCCAACGCTGCCTTCACCTTTGCCGTGCTGGCACAGGTGACGACAATGGTAGGTCTTGCTTCTGCAGGAGACGGACCAATTCCGAAGAGATCAATGCTGGAGCTCTCCGGGGAATCACGGAGTGCTCTCTCGCAGATGCGTATCAGACGTGGAAGAATGGTTTCGTCCCACTCTGCTGCAATGTTTGACGTAGGCCTCCAGAGCGGCTGTACGAGTAACTTCCGCTTTGTCGCAGCCTTCTGTTGCTTCAATTTGATGGATGTTTGCACACTCATCTCATCGATGATGATATTCGACTCAGAAGCTGGGAAGATGTCCGTCATGGCTCGATGCAGCATCTGCGGCTGTTGTTGACGAGATGCAGATGCCAGACGGACTTTCCTTTCTCGCCAATGGGTTTGAATTATGACAACTTTCTTCTTGTATTCCCTGAAAGTCATTTTGCCGCGAGACCTTCGCCAGGCTCGTTGGATTGTTTTTGCAGCATTTACCACATTGTCCACATGCAATGATGCCAATGCATCTCTTGGGTGGGTATCGATGTCGTGGCCATTCTGGTGGTGCTTGACAGCAATGCCGTCCCCACCGCCCTCTATTCCTGGTTCTTGAGCATGAGCCAAAGACAAGAAGGCGGTAAGTTCAGGGTGCCCCTCTACATTTTCCCCTTGAGAAAGCAATGGTCTGCTGTGCTCATGGGTAAACCGCTCGGCGAATTGTGCGACGTTCCGTTTTTGGAGCTTCGCTCGCTTGAGGCCTAGCCCTTGGTCGTGCACGCGCTTCAGGAGGCTGGGACTAGGAGAAGGGCTAGTTGTCAGATGGTGCCCTAAATCGTATGGATAGGGGTCTGCATCATCCAGGAGAGTGCATCTGTGGAGTCGTCCTAATACGCGATCATAGACCGCTTTGGTGTCCGTGCTCGAGAGGTGTCGGTCTGCAGCCGAAAGGCATTCTCGCACCGCCTGCATGTAGGCTGTGCCGCATTTGCCAGCTAATCTCCTGATCCATATATCCTCGAGGCGAACCTTGAAATCCGCAAGGGTGTACTTTGCTTTGAAGATATCGCAAAGGGGGATCCACAAGCCAATCTCGAGAAGAATCAGGGCGAGACCATACATATCAAAATGTGGAGCATAAGTTGATTGTGCTGGGGTCTGTGCTCTGGGGTCGTGGGGATGACGGTATATGTTGGAGCCGCTCGACTGCACTTCCACGTTGAATTCGGAGAACAGGTCAAAGGAGCAAACGTAAGGCGACTGCAGCTCATACTGCGGGTGTTTGTGACTTCCCGTATGACCCGATTCCTTTGGCTTCCGGAAGAGGAGAATGTTGCTGCTGTTGACATCTTTGTGAACGAAGCCGGTGGCGTGTAGCTTGCTGAACGAGAGCACGAGGTTTAGGGCGATGCGGAACCGTTTTTCTAGAGCGGGAATGTTTGGTACAGCAACGTTGTTCTTCGCGCTGGACTGCAACACGCTCAACAGGGTAACAGGGCGCATTGCTTGGAATTCTGCAGGTCGCAGTGATCGAGTTATTCCGTTGAACACAAAACTTGGTAGTTCGAAGACGAATCCGAATCGGGGCTGACTAGGGTCCTCAAAGTAGCCCAAGCATTTTAGTGTCCCAAAGGCAGGGGCTTCGGAGCCCTCTCCAAAACGACCAACACCCCGGGCAAGGACATCAAGAAGATGCTCCAAACGTTCCAAAGGTGGCGAAATTTCATTCATGCGGTAGACAGGGTCGAAGCCTGCATACTCGATAAGGACAGGAATGGTCACGACATCTCCAGATTCGAATCTCCAGGGGTTGGTCGAGGGCTGGCTTCGACGGAAGTGACCGATCAAGCGCGTACACGAAGGAACTCCTATGCTCTCGTATGGCGGGGGTTCTTCTTCAGGAAGAATGAGGCACGATGGATCTATCTTGGGAATGGACTCCGTCTCAATCGTGGATGAGTTGGAGACTGTCGGCGGGCTGACGAGAGTGAGGGATGATTCGGTGTACTCGTCGTCCAGGAAAGGCGTCTTAAATGGGGTGGACGGGAGGGACTCGGACTTGGCCAAATGTGGTTTGGTGTCTTGGGAAGGGGCTCCAAAGGCCGATATTCTCCTTGCTCTGGAAAGATCGTAGAGCGTATCTATTGAGGTAGTAAGATCTCGAGCTAGGTCTTCATAGCGGGCCTTGTCGGCAGGGGTCCAGCTATTCGAACTAGACGATTTGGGCCAACTCTTTCCGTCTTTGGTATCAGAAGGACTCTGGTCACCTGAATCTCTGATGCGGTCGGCTTCGTCCAGGATATCTTGAATGGTGCCAAGAACGCTCGTGACCGTCTCGGTCAGGCCAGCTTGGGCAACAGATTCATCGATGCTGCCCTGGGATGCGGTTGAGCTGTTGTCGCTCCATTCGAGACCCCATGCGATGAGGCGATCTCTCTGGATGCGGAAGCGGCGGTGGAGAGCGTTCAGCTCGGGCACGTTCTCCAGCTTCGCCTGACCGGCGTTGATGTCTTGCTTCGTGTCTGAGTACAGTTTGGTCAGGCGCCGTGGGAGGTGGGCGAAAGCAGCCATGTTCGCTTGAGGACTGAAGCGAGCTTGAGGCTTCGGGGCCGGGTCGGGTGTCGTGAGCGGGTGGAGATCGCGGTCAGCAGCACGGGAAACACCCTTTTAGGCCGCTGCAGGAGATTCTGAGAACATCGAAACTAGTCCAGCAAGTGTGTCATGGAGCGGCAGAGGCGCAAGGGTATCGAATATTTAGAAGAAATGCCGACTAGGCCCCAGAGAAAAGATCGTGGGGGGCATACGAAGTGCAAGAAGCTGCTGCCTAGGCGGCAACAAAAGTGGTGCGCCTCGGCCCTACGAAATACAGCCCTACCTCGCGCTCATTGGCTGCCCGCACAGCCTTCAACCACGCGCCACAACGGACCCTGCCCGATTTAGGCGCCACGATTTCCAGCATACGCGTCCCGCAACCAACACATGACGTGCATGCATTCATTCATTATCGATTAGTTTTACACGCGTCTGGGTCTTGAGCATCCTCTCGTCAAGTTCTTTCAGCCCGAAGAGCTGTATGCTGAATCCGACCGCCCGGCGCCTGTCCATTCCTTACAGCTGAGCTCCTCATCGTATCTCCGATCATATCTGGTCCTTGAAGCGCTGTTTCGTTTCGCAGGCAAAATCCTGGAAGTGTACGTCTGCGAAACTGTTGAGCAAGCCCAGAGCCGTCCTGAACCGACGCGTGATGCTTGCGAGTCATGGTAGGGCGGGCGGTGCCAGGCTCCCTCTTCTCCTCCAATCCAGCCGAATAAAGCCATTGCCACGCCGGGGGTATTGGTCAAAAGTCAAGTGGTCTCAGTGATAGGCGCTCCAAGAACTATCCACTTGTGACGTGGCCTGGAATCTGGCGACGTTGCGCAGCGTATGGTATTCCTCGTGGAGTATATGCTTTCTTTCTCTCAGAGGTATTTCTTTGCGGCGGCAGCGACCCGCGCTCTGAACACCGGGCTCTTCACCGGTTGATTGAGCGAGTAGAAAGGGTTCATAATGGTCTTGACCCAGCTGTCGTACACTTCCATGAAGAAGTTCTTGATAGCCTCTTCGGCAGCAGGCGCAGTGGGATTGTATGCGCTTGACGAAGGGTAGGCGGAGCTGCGCACCGAGGACATGGAGGCGGCGGATGAGCGTGGGTTGTCCGGGTTGGGAGAGGTCAGAAGAAGGAGTTTGATGTTTCCGGCGGTCAGGAAGCACGATATGTAGTTGTTGTGGAAGCGGTCGATGTGCTTGAGGTACCTGCGACGCGATGCGTTAGCTTGTGCTTCACGGGTAGCCTCGCTCATTTCTGCCTCACATTTGGCCAGTGCCCCACTGCACCTCCTCGACGATGTCCAGGCTGCTGTGCACTATGAATTGGTTCATGTGCCGCGCATCATCTCTGAAGCGCGCGATACCGTCGCCGCCGCCCCTCGAAGTGCCGAATTCATGCTCGAAGAGCGGATTGTCTCTCGTGCCGACGATAGCAAAGTAGTACGACATGGCGAGAAGCTGGCGGCGGCGTGGGAGCTGCGAGGTGTGGTGGGGAAGCGTGGTACCTTGAGCTCCGGGGTGACGCCCCCGGCCCGCATTCTGCCAGGGCGGTGAGCAGCCCAGCGTCCGAGCGGCCGCCTTCACCTCATCGCGCGCCATCTCCAGCGCCGCCGACTGCGTCCACCCAGCAAGCCCACCATGTTCGGAGCATTCAGACCCTCGCAGCCCCTCTCCGGAGGCCTCCTCTGGTTAGCGATCCCGCTTCTCTGGCCGCTGATGCCATTGCCCCTCAAACCAGCGATCCGTTGCTGATTCGCTGTCGTAGGAAAATTCCGTGGCGGATGTCCGCTCCCCAAAAGGCACGACAACGGGAGCGCTTGCGCGCGGTTGATAGGGTTGTCGCCACTGTCGACAAAGCACTAGCAAAAGAAGGCACCTCGACAAAGAAGCTGGACCGCTGGAAGGACGAGATGCCCACCGAGCCGGAGATGCTGGCCAAAGACAAATACACCATCTTCGCTCGCTATGAGAAGAAGTACAGGAAGGGAATTCACAGTATGTGGGCTTCGCACAAATTCCTATTCTTGGACTGGCCATTGTCCATGTTACGGCCATGTGGCTAACAAGCAGCATAGAGCTTCCGAAGTGGACCAGAGTATCGCAGCGTCTCAACCCGCCTGGTTTCTAAGGCTGCGCAAAAGCGGAACGAGCCTATCCTTGTATCATATTCCCGGTATATTTCTGGAGTCATGGGAGCATTTCTCGGCGCGGTCAGGGATACCATGTGGTGCGTGTCAGTGAACTTTTCTCTGAATGTCTCCGAGCCCGTGGAAGCCTCGACACACCCAAACTGCGAGAAAAGCAGGTGATTCTACTCTTTTTCTTCCCGCTGCCGAAATTAAAGACATAAAATAACGATACCAAAAACTCAAATTCATTCATGCTTTGCATGTCGATTTCATCATCTTATCATTTATCTATCCAAGTCCACTGGCTGTCTCCCTAGCTGATAGAAATTAATTACGATGGCTCAGATGTTTCGGCACCCACTATAACCCTCCTTCAGCGATGATACCATCTTCTCATGACTACTCCGCGGGGTAAATCAACTTCATGGATCACTGAGCGCCCTAACCCTCCACTTGTTTGATCTATCGCAATATTTCAGCCCACATACGGAATATTACAGGCAAGACCATATAAAACACAAATGTGCCAAGTGTCAATAAGCCAGCGTGCGAAACGTCTCTTCGATTCTTAAGTTATATCATTTGTCTTTGCTCCATTGTCTTACGAGCAAACGGAAGTTGAGTCTATAGGGGATGCTACATTGCAATCCCTAAATTCACTTTAGCAGCCCTTTATCTTGTTTGGTGCAGAATTGCCATAGCACCACTCTTTGCAGGCAATCACGTGCAACAGGCCACCGGTTACGCTCCTACCCCATATAAACCATCCAGCTGACATTGCAGCTGACATTGCCCTTCGATCATCCACCGTCCGCAAACTCGCATTCCAACCTTCAACATGTTCATCATGCAGAATCAACAGCGCATCATACTCACCATCATCGACGTGCGTGACAGAAGGTTCAATATCCCGGTTGATCAGCGCATCACCGAATCCTACAATGCGTTCCTGGTCAAGGTCGGGGTCATCCAAGGGGAGTCTATCGTAAGTAAAAGCCGCTCTTGTCCCTACGAGCTCACCTAAACTAATCGCAAACAGTTGCACAACCCCGTCTGCTGTCTTCCCGATAACGCCGAAGGCGTGGAGGCCCTGGCGCAGGTCCTGCTCCACGACACTTTCGCCATCCCCACGTCCATCGCCGCCGAAGGTCGCCAGCTCGAGTACCTCGTTCACGTCGCCGGCGTCGGTGAAACCTACGACGTTGCCTGCATGGCCGAGCTCGCCTACCACATGTTCGCGCACCAACTCAATCTCTGCACGTCGCCGTACTACTTCATCGCTGCCGTGCGCGCCATCTACACGTACCCCAGGAGCCGCATCGACAGCCACGACAAGATCTCAGGCATGAAGAGGGTCGTTGTTCACTTTGCGGAAGCTCACCTCTTCAACGTTACTTGGATCCGGCCTGCGTGTGCCCAGCTCTTCGCAGAGGTCGACGGCTTCGAAGCGGACTATCGAGAGGCGCGGAGGCAGGCAGGCATTGCTTGATCGAGTTTGGCGTCGGGGCTATGGCGTCTTGACTGATCACCTACAGTCCCCTCTCGAAGTCGATGGCTAGCATGAAGAATAGCAAGGCCCCAATCGTTAGCTAATGCCTCAGCTCGTTCTTGAGAAAATAGCATGTATAGGTAGCTGAAGCCATCGGCCGGACGGGTACGTAGAATTTTTAATTCTACAGTTTCGTCCGAACGATAGCTTCAAACTACCCGTGATATGGGCGAAAAACAAATCCACGCCAGCCATCGGCTGCAGGAAGGGGCTCTCTGCTAAGTTTGGGGTTCCTTGCGCTGGGCAATGGTACATGCACATGTTGCCAGTCATCTGAGTAGCTCATCTGGCAAGGTTCAATTCGGTGGAGCTCCAAACGAGTAATCATGGCTCAATTGTGACACTGTTGGTAGGCGCGATGACCAGGGGGGGTGTTTCGCGCTTTCTCTCGGGTAACTCAATACATCACCCGTTCACCTCCTCAGATTCTCGCCCCAGTCTGCCGCATCAACACGATGTCTTGAAACGAATCTCTCCCCTCTTTCGCCATGGAGTCTGAGCTGCTATATATACATGACTTACGTGCTATGTCTGAGCTAGTGAATTTCGGGCTCTCTGCCATCTAACACGTGATATTGTGGATCTTTAATTCTGAATAAGTGGCAGTGAGTCAGAATGAGCTAGTTCCTGACAGATACCGCATCCGAAGATCAGAGACGCCTCCTCTTTTTACGTGCATGACGAGTCCGACGTGGCTGACCGGCCTCCGCCAAAGATTCAACCACTTCTCGCAACTTGGGATCCAAGTTCTGCACGTTCCTCATCGCGGACGAGAATCCCCTGTTACCGACGAGCTTGTCGAAATCCCTCGAGACGATCCTCAACACCACGGGGCGAAGGGGGCGAAGGAACTCCTCGTGCTCATAAACGTTACTGATGACTTCGACCAACCTCTCCGATGAATGATCATTCCACTCCCACCAATCACCTAAGTAATACTCGACTTCGCGCACAGCGTCCTCGGCAAGCTCGTCGAGACCGAACTGGGTGGCAACGCCGCAGATGTCGACGGCGAATTCAACGAGATCGGCCCAGCCTCCATCCTCGTGGAAAATGAAGCTAAAGTCATCGAGGAAGTACATGTACTGGATCACGGTGTTGACAGCCCGTTGATTCCATTCGTTGATCTCGATCACGGTGTCTGGTTGTGCTTCCTGATGGAAACATCATGTCAGTTCATCGATCGCGAAAGTCCAGTGAAGTCGGAATTACCGTCACGGCTTTCGTCACGGCGTCTGCGAAGAAAGGACTCTGGCTGCAAACGATGGCGCTGTGCAGGGTGCGGGTGATATCGCCGTATTTGACCGTGATGTCGCCCCACTCCCCGGTGTTCAGCAAACTAGCGTGCAGTCTTGTATCAATTTCGGTCGATCGTTGGGTGGCCATTGGAGCTGCCTCCTCACCTATACATCTTCTTTCCATTCCTTCCGAGGCAATCGACATACCACTCCACCGGCTTTTTACCCATGGTGCCGGAAGTTGTGGAGGAAGAGTGGTTTGACTGGTTTGCCGAAACGAAATCCAAGTTTTGCGATGCCCGCTGTTGCCTGGTTGTGGGCGGGCCGGGCAAAACCTCGGCTTCTGTGCTACTATGATGCAGGGGAATCACACTGTCACCGTGCAGATGGCGGTTGCTTTTATCTACGTGCCGCCTCCAAATTAGGCTTAGCACAACGGAATCACTTGCAACTACTTTCGAGGCTCACTCAAAACACGTTGCCCCTTGCTTACTCGCAGACAAGGGGAAACAGCGACAAACTTGTGCATCTCTACAGAGGGGTGCTGCAGCCGATGGCTAGCGCGAAGAATAGCGGGACCCTCGAGTGTAACTATGCCTCATCTTTTTCTTTTTAGAAAGGAAACAACGTATGGGTAGTTGAAGCTATCATCCGTACGTGTATGTAAAATTTTTAATTCGACATTCTCGTCCGGATAGTAGCTTCAACTACCCATGACATGAGCAATTCTTCGGGGTTGCCAAAGAAAAATTTGAAGTTGACGGTGCAAAACTTCAAGGTAAACCTTGCACACTTTCCGGTACGAGGTCATAACTGATCAATCTCCCTCTGTAGGAGTCCCAGACGAACACCATCGAGCTCCATGACGACCCGGAAATTGTCCAAACTGCAATTGAGTTCATGTACCATGAGGACCACTTCGACTCCACCAACCACAACTACATGTACGGCATGGAGAAAGTTAACTTCCACCTCCAGATGTACATCATTGCGGATAAGTACGGTATTGGTGGCCTTCGAGAGAAGTCCGCGATGGTGATCGAGTTGATCTTCGCCGATGACTGGGCGTTCGAACCTGAAGGATTCCTGCACGCTGTTAGTACTGCTTGGGAGTACCTTCCGGAGAATGACGATGTACTTCGCCCTATCTTGGTCCGAATTGCTGCAAAGACCCTTTGCAAGCTCTGGGACCGCGATTCCTTCGAGGAGACTGTTCAGAATGCGAGCGGTTTTGGCACTGCCGTGCTTCAGAAACTCGTCAAGCTGGGCGCGATTGACCAGAAAAACAGTCATGGGGTTCATTCGTACTTGTGCAAGAAGTGTTGGGGAAATTTCCTCATAAAGCTCAGCAATTATCGGTCTACGTTCTGCCCTGGCTGCGGCCATTGCATCGAGAACGCGGAGTGGGAGTCGAGGCGCGGCTCCTGAGCCTAAGCCCTTGGGCTCATGGGAAAACCTGTCGCCGATTGCAAAGGGGGTGACGGGCTATGGTAAGGATTCGATGGGCCGGAGTCATTACCTAGATAGCGATGGGTGTTAGACGTAACAAAATGTGTGATTTATATAAATAATTTATGAATAGTAGTACTATGCAAAGGTACGAATGCAATCCATGCACTTATATATCACATAAAGCAATGCGAAAGGGATTCCGATCAGCAGATGCGACGAGTTTATAACACTGCCAAATGAGTAAACCAAGAAGACAGAGTAAGCAATTGGCAAGCCGCTTGTCTCATGGAAAAGCATGTCCGGCCCTACTTTCCTTCCTTCTTCACGTTCTGCGCATTGTCTTTCGTTTCCTAAATACTTGCTACCAGTGCATCCACGAGCTGCTCTTGCTGAATGCGTAGCCGGGGGAAGGAAATGGAAGGAAGTGCGTTGGTGTATTGAGCCCAAATTGGAAGCAGTATCGGCCGCAGCTACCGACGACGACCATGGTATTCAAGGGTCCAATTCGTTGATTCTCTATAAGAGGCATTCCATGTTCCAATCTTTTCAGCCCACCAACAACTCCCCTTCTTCGACGAAACACCCAGCTGTCGCCGCCATGGCAACGTCTAAAGATGAGAGCTTTCCGACGCTCCGCAGTAGCTGGAGTCGGTGAGAGTTGTCAGGAAATCCATTGGCACGCAAATTGCTGACAAACCTCACCTAGGTACTTGGCCGATGGTTGGCGCAGCGACATGAAGATCATTTGCGATGGTGTTGTGCACAACGTTCACACTACGATTGTCTGCGCACAGAGCACCTTCTTTGCCAACGCTTTAAAGGAAGAGCATAACTTTGTGGTAATGCAAATAACATTCCCCAGCCAATTATTCAGCACTGACAAGTGTTATTTCATTAGGAAGCCCAGACCAACACCGTGACGCTCGAGGATGACGATCCCGCGACGGTTGATGCCGCAGTCAAGTTCATGTACCTTCAGACCTATAGCAACACCGCTTATGGCAAGGAGCCTGAGCAGCGCGTCACCTTCCAGACCTCTGTCTACGCGTTTGGGGACAAGTACGGCATCAGCGGTCTCAGAGAGTTCTCCATGGATCGCATCAAAAAGCTTCTGGATGCTGGTAAATTCTCACCCAAACTCTTCGTTCACGCAGCCAGCACTGTGGATGACAACATCCCGGAGAACGACAAGATCATCCGCCCTGCCTTGGCCTCAATTGCTTCTAAGAACATCCATGCGCTTTTCGGCGAGCCTCAGTTCTGGCACATTGCTAAGGCTGCTGGCGGACTTGGTGGGGCGGTGCTCGAGAACCTCGCTGCGTCCGGTCAGATTGCTGGGACAGGCACTGGACCTCCGCAATTCACCTGCCCTGACTGCGGGCGGGACGTCACCATGGCTCTATGCGGCAATGGCCGTGGCTCGACCATCTCTCGGACTACCTACTGCCCTAGCTGCGGTTGTCGTGTTACTAATAAGAAATGGGAGAGCAGACGCAAGAAGGACGTCTAAGTTGAAGGTCCTAGGGATGTCAACTCCGGATACCAGACCAGCAGGGAGTAAATTCTAATCGAAGAGGGCGTTGGAAAGGTCTCAAACGGCACGGGGATTGATGAAACATTTACATACTTACTTGGAACTCATGGGTAAGATCGATATGATAGCCTCTCGATGGAGAGACACAGATAATCCCAGTCATAACAAAATCTACCACAGCTTAACAATATATGCAGCTTTTAGTAGCCACTGTCTCGTTATCGATCGATTTCGTTGCTGGTACCTAACTTGACAAGGGCGAAGGTTGTCCAATGAAGCTCCTGCTTCTTCCCCTCACTGGCGCGCCAGTTTTTTCATTTCACTCTCATCGAGAATGCCTTTAGGAAGTTTAACAGTTTTCATTTCTACTTTCGGCCTGTCTTCCTTTGCCTGCCCAATTTCTACCATCATTCCAATCACGAGCCAACCTTCTGCAGCGTGTTCCAAAAGTGAGTGTTGGGAAGAGGGTTGAGCACCTGCATGAAGCTAATCCTAGTTCGGCAGCAGTAGGCAGGCGGAGGAAAGAGCCAGCGCCCCCACGTGATGGCGACATGATGACAGGGTCTTTCCTCTGTCCGCCTATAAAAGCGATCCAAATCTTAAACCCTCCCATCCACACCCACGACATGGACCATTTGGACTGGGGTACATCCTCCGTCACGAATCCGCCCCCGATCATGGCGTCCGACAACCCGCACGAAGATGATGACGACCGTATGCTCAGCAAGGGCATGAGCAAGTGAGCGAGCAGCCTAGGGAGATTGCGACGATCAATCAAAGCTAACGGCCGACTTCACCCAGGTACTTCGCCACCGGCGAGTTCAGTGACATGAAGATCAAGTGCGGCGCCACGGTTCATGCGGTTCATCGCATCGTCGTCTGTAGCCAAAGCCCGTTCTTCACCAACGCCATGAATCAAGAGCATGGTTTCAAGGTGAGACGACTTGACCTAATTTTACATACAATGCTAACATGAGGACCTCATCAGGAAGCTCAGACCAACACCGTTGAGCTCAACGACGACCACCCTGTGACAGTCAAGGCGATGCTCGACTACATGTACCTTGAAAAGTACTCTGACCTCGGCTTCGGCGACAAGCTGGAAGAGCGCATCTCCCTTCACATCGACATCTATGCTATTGCAGACAGGTTGAGCGTTGGAGGCCTTCGAAAGCATGCTGCTGGCAACCTTGAAACTCTCATGTTCAAGGAAACGGTCTCACCTGAGCTGTTGGCGGTGATCATCGGCAATGCTTACGAGAAGACTCCTGAGAACGACAGGTACCTTCGCCCGCTGATGGTTAAGACTGTATCGAATAGGATCGAGAAACTCATCCAGAACGAGGATTTCATGACCCTTATGGAGAGCGTGCAGGGGTTCAATCCTGCGCTCGTCGAGATGCTGGTATTCGATAAGCCTTATCGTCCTTGCAAGCGCTATTTATGCCACAGCTGCAACGAGACATATTACTTGGTCTTACCTGAAGATCCTGTCCAGCCTTGGGGGGCGAGAGAGCAAGCTGATGGACTGTACTGCCCCGGATGCGGTACGTACCAGAGCAATGACAAGTGGAGAGAGTCTTTTGACGGGTGGTAGCCTTGAGGAAGAGATGATAAAGTCGGTTTCGACTTGATCATACTTGAGTCCTTTCCTTTTCAATTCACTAGCTTGCTTAGTCCTTCTGCACTGAAAATATCAAGTGCGTTGGAAAAGGTCCCTCAGATAGAAATAAAAGAGAGAACACTAAGGTTTCAGATAATTCTTATAAATTACACTTCACTATTTATAGAGCTTGACTCTTTATGGCTTGGATTTCCATTCTTCATGCCGTATAGTCCCCTCTCGCAGCCGACGGCTAGCGTGTATTCGTTTTCTACTTATGTTATGGGTAGTTGAAGCTATCGTCCGGATGAGAATGTCGAATTAAAAATTATACATATACTTCTGGACGATAGCTTCAACTACCTATGATATGAGCAAAACAACAAATCCACGCTAGCCATCGGCTGCGAAGGGACTGTAAATTCTCGAAATGGGGGAGTCAAATTTGTGGGCGCCCAGCTGAGAGGCTGGCTTCAAATTGCGACTAGCGCAGTCCCTTCTATTGCCTTTTCCGGATCGCGCATCCAGCGGCGCATGCCTTGCTGATATGCGCTTGCGACGTGACTCGGTGTCAACCCGATGCCCGGACCAGTCGGGCCAACAAAATACTACCAGCGCACGTCAATTTGAACTTCCTCTTTACAACCCGTAACAACAATCAATTTTTCTGCTTTGCCATTTCCACGCTTCCATACATCATGAGCACTCCAACACTCCGCGACAACATGCAAGCGTAAGAGTCAGTCAGGCCATTGATGAGCAAACGTTGTTCACTGACAACTACACACACAGTGTATTCAGCTCGGGAAGCGCTGAATACAGCGACATGGTCATCAAGGACCGCATTGGCACAAGCTATCATGTGCACCGGAACATCCTGTGCTGGCAGAGTCCTTTCTTTGCCAATGCTATGAAGGAGGGCCGTTTTAAGGTAACGTTCCCCACGTATCCAATTACTCAGCTACTTACGATTATTAGGAGGGCGCTGAAAAATCGATAACCCTGCAGGAGGAAGAACCGGAAGTCGTCAAGGCCATGTTGGACTATCTCTATGGAGGAGACTACTCTGCAGCTCAGGTGGAAGTCAATGGTGCGGAAGCGGTCCTTCTCTTCCACATCAACGTCTATGCCATTGCCGACAAATACTGCATCGCCGACGACGGCCTGGCCAATCTAGCATGCGAGTACTTCAACGAGGCCATCCAGGCCAACTGGGACGACATCAAATACGATTTCCCCACATCATCAGCGAAGTCCAGACCAAGACCACCGACCGCGACCGCATCCTTCGACCCACCCTCATCAAGATCGTCAAGAGAAAGCTCACGGAACTCCTCGACCTGGCCAAGTTCGAAGAAATTGTGGATGAGTTGCCGGGCTTTGGCATTGCTTTGATCGAGCAGCTACACAACGAGATCGTGGAGACGACCGAACAGCTGCAGAACGACGCGGCACAGGAGGGCATCGACTTGGAGACGTTCTGCTGCCCGTACTGCGAGCGCCATGTCATGCTGTACGTGGACAAGCAGGCGCCGATGGCGGCCGACACCCATATTCGCTGCCCGCTCTGCAGGACGGGATTTGCTCAGGAAATTCGGATGGAGAACACTGTGAAGAGGGATGACTAGTCGCGGGTCGGGCAGGGACGTTGCGAGAGAGATCAGAGCGAGGGAACATGGTTAGGCGTTAGATTCTGGGTAGCAATTTCAATCCACAACGGGTAATCGTCATGGCTTAGTGGAGATTTGAGGCTTGACAGTAGCTTCGATAGAATAGACTAGTTATGCTTCTGTAGAGATTGCCTCTACTAAAAGTTATTTTAAGGACTAGCTCATCTCCGTAGTTGCTTGAAGTTGTTGTGGAGTGGCATTGAGTAAGAATTCTTACAAGGTGAATGCGAAGAGCTGATGATGGTGAAAGCCTCCTCGCAAAAGCGGTGCCGTGTCAAGTCAGCTCTTCTTTCACCCCAACGAGGAGGATAGAGCATTGCATAGGCTAGAAGAGCGTCAGAAATTACTACTTCAAGTTTTGAAGCCACCGCCGCGTCTTGGTACTGCGTGCCCGAGGCTACCGCCCTCGGGGGCCGGGCACGGTAGTCCGGGCTCCTTCCATATTTGACACCACACGGCTAAACCTTTATTCCGATTGGATGGAGGCCCAGCGCAAGCACCTTGCTCCAACTTATATAACTTCACCTTCGTCATTCTTCCAACACTTGTCAACCTCCTCCGCGACACACCGCACAATATGGCGTTCGCAGACTCCGTCATCAAGGGTCTCCAGGAGTATGCCTTATTTCACTTGCCCATTACTAATGTTACTCTCGCTAACTCTCTCTACAGTGACTTCCTCACTGGCGAGTACAACGACATGCGCCTTATCGACAGCCAAGGCACCGTCCACTACGTGCACAAGGTTGTTCTATGCCACCAGTCGCCGTTCTTCAAGAACGCCATGAAGAAGGGCCGATTCAAGGTACGGCGTCATTTCACCATAGAGGTAGTCACCCTACGGCTGACATGTTTCCTAGGAGGGCTACGAGAACACGATCCACCTCAAGGACAAGAAAACACTGTTGGTCAACGCGATGCTGCACTACCTTTATTACCAAAGCTTCACATGCCCTGTTAGCTATACCGCCACCACGAGGAATCGGATTCTCTTCGATATCTACCTCTGGGCGCTAGCGGACGAGTACATGATCACCTCGCTTCGCGAGTACGTGTTCAACAAGCTCAAAGATGTCATGACCCCCGGCCCGGATATGCCGGAAGATGGGCGGTGGATGTGGGACTTCCTGCTCCTGGCGCATGATGTGTACGAGAAGGTTCCAGACACAGAAAAGGAGTTGCGGCTGCTGTTCACGCGTCATGCTGCCCATCATATCCTTAAGCTCCTGCCGGAAGAAGGATTTCGCCAGCTGATGAAGGACCTGCCGGACTTCGCGTTTGACCTGACGGAATTACTGGCTAAGAACTGCATGAAGCTGATCTTGGGAGAGGAGGAAGATTTCCTCTTGTCAGATGAAATTAGCCTCTTGGAATCAGATGAAGACTGAAGTCTGATATCTGAAGATGAGCATGCTCTTAGGTTTAGCCGGTACCACTGCATCAGATATCAGTTACCGGAGCGAATAGAGATAAAGGTCTCTTAAAAAGCAATAGAAATTACTTTGACTGAAACTTTGCTCTATGATTTCAATCAGACCGTGGCAATTGACACCCAGGACTAGTAGCACTAATGAGGTGTTGGACTTTGCTGATTGCACAGACGAGTATCTATGTTAAGAGACGCAGAGGCGCAGGGTTTCAGACAAGCAACGTGAGCCTTTCCGTCAGCAGAGCATTGCGAGTGTGAGAAAGCATCGGCAGGCGCGCTTTTCTTAGCGCGTCCAGGCCATTCGATGCGCGTCCGCGTCACGTGCGCGGGTGAGCATACACGGAAGGACTCTCCAGTGTGATCCAAACCAAACTCTTCCAACCTCGTCACTACTCCTACTCCCACCCTCCAACGTTCCGCACAGCACGCGAAGCATCCCGCCCGATGTCGCGCGACTTCGACGACATGTCGGACCTTCAGGTCATCCCCACGGGCCTCTTGGCCAGCTTCAACAGGCGCGTCCCCCATCTTCCGCGCTCCGCGCAGCCGCTCCGTAGAATCATCTAAACTGAAACAGGATACTCAGCTCCATGCAGTCGAGCCAGTACAGCGACATGAAGATCCAGGACAGCAAGGGCCACATCTACAAGGCCCACAAGCTCGTCGTCTGCACCCAAAGCGACTTCTTCAAGAACGCCCTCAAGGAAAACACCTTCAAGGTTCGCTCGCCCGAACCACCCCCCTCCCCCACTCCAGAAGATCTGACCTCCGCGCAGGAGAGCCACACCAACCTCATCCACCTCCCGTCCGACGACCCCGCCGCCGTGCGCGCCATGATCCAATACATGTACACGGGCGCCTACGGCCCGTCGCCCGTCTTCTTCGGCGACGTCGCGGCCATGCTGCTCTTCCACGTCAACGTGCACGCGCTGGCCGACAAGTACCGCGTCGGCGACACGGCTGCCGTGCGTCGCGCCAACAAGAACGCCAACAGCAACAAGTGCATCAACGACAGCCTCTGCTTCTCGCTCAACGTCCCCGCGCACAAGGCCCAGACGCTCGGCCAGATGGCGTGCGAGCGCCTCGAGCATGACTTGGTCGAGCTGTGGCCCCTTGCGTCGATGGTGTTTCCGCGTGTGGTTAGGGCTGTTTATGAGAATACGCGGGAGGGAGACGAGATGAGGAAGATTGTTGTCAGGATTGCGGCTAAGCACACGGATGCCCTGTTCCTGGAGGATGAGGAGGGCAGTGGTGAGGGCAGCGTCAGTGACAGCGGTGGTGAGGAGGAGGCCCAGGGTGAGGGCGAGGGCGGCGGAGACGAGGATGGCGGCGAGGACCAGGGTGAGATCTTGAACAGCTTTGGCCGCGACCTCTGCGCCGCCTTGGCGAAGGAGAGGGACAGCCTCTTGGAGCAGCTCGTGGCGCACAGCGTCTGATTCTGGGGTCCTCTTCTTCCTGCTCGTGATCGGGTAGACACACACACTTTTCTTTTCATTTTCCTGACTGGACGACTTGCTTTTCTTTTTTCCTGGATGGACGCCGGCTTTGAGTCTGGATAGGCAGTCAGCAATCTAGGATACTGAACACATGCGTGTGAATCGAATGAAGTGACTGGAGCTTTTTCGAGTGCATTTGCGCTCAACTTACTTGGGGCATTCGCTTCAACTGCCATGTAAATGCGGCAACGTCTTTCACAGAACACAAACAGAGTAATCTCAAACAAGCAGTTGTATCAAATCAATCAAAATGAACTCGCAATATCCAGCACTTTCATCGTACTAGTACACCAGTGGTATCACAACCCGTCCTTCCACACACACCAAAAAACAAAAAAACGCCCACCATTCCAACCACACCATCCTTCCTTTTTCTTTCTCATCCTTCAATGCTCCGGACCCCTCCGGTGCAGGCGAAGCGTGGGGTCCTCGCGGGCGGGCCGGATGAACGAGTAGACGCCGAAGCTGAGACCGCAGGCGATGACGGCGACTGTGGCACATTCAACATACTCAGCTATCTCTTGCTCTCGCGAAATCGCTTCCGAAACGGTCGTCGGCCGAACGTGGCGGGCGTGATGGTTGCGATAGGTGTTCGCAGCGGTGGAGAAGGAGGAGGACGAGGAAGGGAGTTGGGCGCGCTTACCCAACGGATAGATTTCGACGGGGATGGCCTTGATGCCTTGGCGGATGCGTTGCGAGACGGTGTGGGCTGAGTATTGATTAGTTTCGTGGGGTTGGAGGAGGGAATGGTGGAGGTTGTAGTACCGGAGTGAGGATTTTTGGGCATGGAGCGCATCTTGGGTGTTTGGTGGAACATGCGGGCGGCGGGCCGGGCCTTGACCAGCAGGTCGACGGCGGGCCGTGCGCGGAGCATGGTGGTGGTTGCGCGGTTGGCAGCAAACATTATGGTAGGTTTAAGAGCGGGGTTTCGGTAGAGTAGAGCAGAGTGCGGGCTGATTTTCCCAGAGTGGAGAGGCGCGAAGAGGGGAGAGGGGGAGATTAAAGGCGAGGCCTTGAAATATAAACAGGAAGAGGAGGAGAGAGGGGTTGTATGTACAGGCGGGGTTATGAGGCGAAGAGGCTCAAATCCTTGAATGGCGACAGGGGAGCTCGTTGGCAGTGTGGGCTGGCATATTTAAAGCGAGCGCAAACGAGGGCTGATCGTTGGGTGTACCTGATGTCAGCTGAGAAGCGGGCGGACGGTCATTGGGCGCGGGGAATGGTTTGGGGGAGGATTGGCGGTGGTGAGCATGCGGGCTGGTGATGCTCACACCACACTTGCTCGCGTCGGCCGACCGAATCAGCTCCTTTCGGCGCGCACCGACTGGCCACCCCCGACTCCAGATTGCCTGCTTCGGCCTAGCCCGCTACGTTTTCTGTCTGCACCTTGCGCCGGCGGAGAATCTGGGGTCGAGGAATCTTCCAGGCGGAATCAGGTCATGGCTGCGTCGGTCTCCTGCAATCCAATCCTGCCACGCCCCCCGGCGGCTTCCGACACGGTGTGATCGCCAAAAACACGTTCGATAAGCTGGCCACGAGGCTGCATGTCGCAATGCACGCCCGGGCGGAATGCGGCGCCTAGGGATCTGCGTGGGCACAGGAGAGGGAGGCAGAGAAGGTGAGAGGGGCGGGAGATGTCGGGGCGCGCGGCCAAAACCCGGCCAAGACGCGCCTCCGAGCTCAACACCATGACACCACAATCAAACAATCCAAAGAGCTGTTGACTCATTGCCGCACCCAGCTGAGCGCAATCGAGATTTCGCATCAGTTGAGGGGTCGACAAGTGGCCTCTCGGATTGTCGGCGGACCCAAGGACTCGGCATCTCCCCGCTTCTTCCGCCAGCCAATCTGCATCAGCCCATTACTCCCCGCCAACTCAGGATCGCCTCATACTTTAGCCGAAAATGATGCACGTTAGGGCTCATCACGGTTTCGTGTTGCTATCTTCCCCGCCATCATCGCGTCGCCTTCCCTCTATGTCTACTCCAGATCCGACATAAACCTCACCAGCCAGTCCTGCCGCGCAATGAAGCTCCTGATCTTCTTCCCAAAGACCCACAGCGGGATCGTCAGCGCGCAGACCGCCAAGAATGCAGCTCCCAGCGTGTTAAACACCTTCAGCGGCCCATCCTTTGCCAGCCAGTCGTTCACAAAGTACGTCAGCCCGAACGTCAACAGATTGCGAGCATTGATGGCCACGAATGCCTCCTCCGCGAGGTTCGGGTACGAGTCTGCACATAAATCCCAAGTCAGCGTTGCTCCTCTCGCCAGCTAGCTACCGGAATAGGAAGGTCGTACCAATGACGTAGCCGAACACCGAGACGGCTGCGAATGCCAGCGCTGCGTTGGCGAGCCCGTAAGTCATGACGGGCCCCATCCAGTGCGTTACGTTGTGCACCGTCAGCCCGAACCCGAAGAACCCAACCGTCCCCAGGATCACCGTCACAATCATCAAGACCAGCCGAAACTCCGGCTCGTACACTCCGTGGTTCTTCTTTGTGAGCTTGATGCAGATCCAGTCGTTGAGCGGACCGGAGATGACTTCGGAGATGATGGTCAGAACGAACGGCGAGAGGCCCGTCAAGCCCGTCTGCGCGACGGTGAAGTTGTACGGCGGCTCGACGAAGATGACGCCGTTGACGACCGAGAAGACGACGATCCAGCTGTTTTCAGTCAGTGGGGAATTGGATCTTCGGGGAAGGTATAGTCACTTACGTGAGGGTGGTCCCGTAGATGAGAAATCCCCATAGAACCGCCGGATAGAAGAACATGACGAACGGCCGTGCCATGATCTTCCACATCGGAGCTCTCGAGTACTTTTTCCCCGTCCACGGTCTCATCGACTGCCAGTAGGTCAACTTCGGCTCGTCCGCGCCCGCGTGAAGCACGTGTTCGATGTGCACCGCTCGTCCTTCCTTGACGTGGCCCGACTCGCCGTCACTTCCCTTTTCGCCTACGAGGTTGCTCGGAACGCCTTCGCGGACGTACGATGTCTCGGGGACGAAGAAGACGATGGCGAACATGCTGATGCCGAAGAGGATCGCGCAGATGCCGAACGTCCACTTGTAGCCAAGGTCTTCGATGATGTACCCGGAGATGAAAGAAGCGCCGGCAATGCCGCAGAGGAGGAACAGGTTCCAGACGGCCAGGCGGGTGGCGCGCTCGTGGACGAAGTAGATGTCGGATATAGTGGCTTGAACCAGGACTTCGTACGGCGCCATCCCTTCGACATGTAAGCAGAGCCTCAAAGTGGAGAATGGCTCTCAACTTACCGATTCCGCCAATGATACGGCTTCCAAGGAAAGAGCTGTAGTTGTCTGCAACCGCTCCCCAGATGCTGACAATGAAAAGAATTATGATGGCTCCGATGTAAACTGGTCGTTTCCCGTATGCTTTAGCGACCGGATTGATGAGGAACACACAGAGGCCCAGGGTCAAGATGAGCCATGCTGTGGATTGAGAGAGCGTGTTCACGGATATTCCGAGCTGCTGCGAAATGGGAACGAAGCCCGGGCCCAGCATTGGACCATATGCGCCAACAACACCTGCGGCAAAGCCAACGATGAGCAAAATTACTATCGCAACCATTAGTGCTTGCTCATTTACCGAACAACGACGGGACACTGACCATCTTTCTTCCAAAGCGGCCAATTCAACGGATCATTCGGCGAGTCTGACGGCTGCGGTACAAGCAGGATGTGTGAATTCTTCCCTTTTCCATGTTTCAGGTGGTCTGCTGGTATATCCTGGAGCTCGGGTGGCAAGTCCGACTGGTCGTTCATCAACGCTGCGCATCCGTTAGCACTCAGTCGCCACACAGCTCTTCAACAGCACATGTACGAACCCGTCCCCGGCACCACCTCCATCTTATGGTCTTCCAGTATTCCGAAAGGCATGATGGGCAAATCGGTTCCGTCAAATCACAGCCGTTGCCGCCGTGTTTCGTATCGCGAGAGATGTCGAAATTCGTTAAAGAGACGAACGCGAAGAGCCAGACAACCTGCCGCACGTCTCCTGTTGACGACTAGAGACACCCATACGGGATTATAAAAGCACGCTGTCTATTTTTCTGCCAGCTTGTGCGCTAGCCGCAAAGTATAAGTGCCGCCCTCGTCCCGGCAATTGAGCCCCTGCAGCAAGTGCCGTTTCACCAGCTCGCACATCACTTCCCATCCGAGAGCAGCAAGGCCAGGCCCTCCCGTGTGACTTTAAGCAGCATAGGTGCCAAGTCCTCGCGCGGCACGACGGGTGCTGTTCGTTAGTGTGGTGCGGGGAAGGGAGAGACGAGTCGGGGGTGGCGCTCGTGGGGTAAGAAAGTGGGTGCGAGTGGGGCGGCCCTGAAGCGATAGGAGACGTCATACCCATCTGAGGCGTTGATCGGATCCATCCTGCCGGATGGTGAACTTGATGATGCCGTCCTTGTCGATTTTGGCAGGACTGAACGATGGACCGAGCGAGAGATGGAGGGGAGGGTAATCGGTGATGATACTGATGCTGCTAAGCGGTGCGCCCACCTTGCGCTTCTTATAGCTTTCGGTTACCGGGAAGCTTGGACCCCGCTCGGTCGTTGCGAAATCGAAGAAGCGCTTTAGGTCGGGGTCGATTGCGCCGTTGGACGGCTGGTGGTGGCCCCTTAGGTCTGTGTACGGGTTGTTAAGCACGGCTAGAGATATAAGGCCGAGTTCTTGCTCGAGTCATCGTCGACGTTGCTATAGCCAGGATAGAATGTGATAGAAGCGAGGTGAAAACTAGTTTAGTAGAAACTAACGCTCGCGTATATCTAGACGATGGCGGCGCTAGTCTAGGTAATACCACCACCAATCTCGAGGATACGCTCGATTTTCTACCTAAGCGGTTAAAGATTAAACTACGGCCCGAGTATAGAGAGGAACGCGGGCAGTGCGAGCTAGTAGGCTAAGAAGAAACTATTATTACTAGTAAGAAGCTTGTCTATCTTTAACTAGCCGAAGCGAGTCACGCGAGCCAACTATACGAGAAAGGCGACGAGACCCGAGCAATTATTATATACGAGATCCTCTAGAATAGCGGGTAGGCTAAGGTAAACCCTCTCGAAGTAGTTCTACATCGTATCCAGTTTTTTATAGTTGCGCTTATCGTTAATAAGCTACTAAATAAGCTTCTCGATAGAGTACATATTAACTACGGTAGATATATAAGATAGAAAAAGTAAAGAACGCGTTAAGAGGTAAGACGGAGTGTCGACTATAGCGTAGTAATTAAAGAGTTAATAGGTAAGAAGACGGTATAGATAAATAAAGAGGGCTTTTATAATAGAGTCTACCGAGCGATAATGCGCGCGTCGTATAAAGAGAGTAGAAGGTAATAGTTATATAGAAGAGAAAGAGAAAAAAAAAAGATAGGTAGAAGAATTTATAGCCTAAGAAAGAGTAAGAATTACGGCGGTTGAATTACAACGGCTATCTAATAGTTTAATACTAATAAATAGCCCTAATGCACACTTTGTCTAAAGGCTAACTGCTTGCTAAAACGTAATATATTCTTACGTTAGTCGCTCGTTTGCTGCTACGACAGCATTAGTCCTTATTAATTGGGTTTAGCCGAGTTTGTTTGAACTCAGAACTTATAAAGAAAAGGATAAAAAGATTAGTAAGGGTTTTATAAATTACGATTGCCCCCTCTACGAGGATATTCTATCTTTCCTCAGCGCCGAGGGGAGAGAGCAGCAGCGGAATGCCCTCTAGTGCTGTTCGGGTGGACGGTAAGAGTCTTGCGGGGGTTTAAAACGGGACGGAATAGATCCGGCGGACCCGGGTTTTCGCGGGTAACCCGGCACCCGGATAGCCGACGTATAGTAGCAGTGTCTTTGCGCTAATCTGAGGCACATATGTGCAGCTTGTCAGTACTTCCGCTCTAGGCACAGCTTCGTAACTGGCTTATAGCGTTGCTAAGCTGGCTACTATATCCGATTCCTCCGCTTTTAAATCGAAGTGGAATACCTCGCGGACGATAGAACGATGCAGTTTTAATGTTGCGGGACACTCGGCGTGAAAGGAACACTGTCCAGCATGAAGTCTTAGTGCTCGATTTAAGTGGGGCGAGGCCACCCATGCTAACTCGAGCCTACTGCGGAAGAGCATTGCCGGTAGCCGGTTTATCGGACCCCATCCCTTTCACAGCATCAAAACTTCACAACGCCACATCTTCTCTATCCGAGAGCGTACCCCGATAATGACAGATCCTACCGAGTCAAGCCGGTCCAGAGTGGCAAGAATGCCGATGAGGCGGAACTACCAGGCATGCCTTGAATGCAAGAAGCAAAAGATCAAGTGTCATCTCGGCGACTCGGAAACGCCTCATCCTCCGTGTAGCAGGTGCCGTCGGGTGAGGCTTAATTGCGTCTTTGGTCCGGCGAGAAAAATCGGGGCTCGCACGGAGAGACCACCTACCTATCCAGCAAATGGCAGCGGGGGGAGCGTAGCCACAACTTCAGCTGAGAAAGAGCACCCGCCAGTGCAGCCAGAAGAGAATGAAGCGGGTGGCACCAGTTTCGGCGCAGTTTACAGCTCTCCAGTCGTCCACCAGCGGCATGAGCACGAAGAGACCGAACCTTCAGCAGAACCAGCCTATAAGCTGTCCGCGTGGAAGCTTTTCCCTCTTTGTTCGGACGGCTGCCTTTCCCCACGTGAGGCGGACTACCTTATCGGCTACTTTTTCCAATGGATGTGCCCCTTCTTCCCGATTGTCGATCACAAGTACAGCTCGTCTATGCACTGGGGAGAGCTTCTCACCGAGGAGACGCTGCTCTGCGCCACCATCTTGACAACTGCAGCGAGGTACACCTGGTATCGTGCATCTGCGTCTTCTTCAAGGGCAGTTGAAATGCACGCGGTGATGTACCGACATGTCCAATCTGACATCCAAAGTTTCGTCTGGTCTTCCAAGCTCCCATGCAACCGCAAGTCTACAGTCTTAGGTGTCATCGAAAGCATCCTGCTCCTGGCTGAATGGCACCCGCGGCCTCTTGACGTGGTCCCCTTCCCGAGTGAAATGTCCGGCGGATATCCACTTGAGGCATACGCTTTTGGCCCCGCTGCGGCGACAAGCAACATAGAAACCGAAGCGCGCCGGTGCCACGAATCATTGAGATCGCTAAACCTAACGTCTTGGAGGCTACTCAGCACTGCAACCAATTTGGCAGACGAGATCGGCTTACATCAAACCATCAGCCAATCGACCGAGAATGATCGACAAGATGGCCTTGATGTGGCACGCGGTGCGCGCGTTCGTCACTTTCTTGTGTACCTTGTGTTCGGCAAATGTGTCGATCTTGGCAGGAAATCTCTGCTCACGCTCCCTACCGATCTGTCAAGGCCAGTAGAAGGCAACCCTTCCGCCGCTTTGCTGGAGAGCTGGTTTGAGTTGTGTCGACTCGCGCGACTGATCGACAACAATCTGTATCCGTCTCCAGCAACAACGGCCGACATCATCTCTTCCGAACGCTACCCGTTCATCATCGATGACATTTCGAGTCTCTTCGCATCTTGGAGAACGCGTTATGAGAGTGTTCCCGGCTCTTCTATTTTTTCGAAATACCTTGATCTCGTCGCACATTCCTCACAGGCTTGGCTCCGAGCTGTTGCTCTTCAGGCCTATGTTCGCCGATGTCGCATTCTAGCATGCCATACGCGCAACTGCGAGAGCGGGGAGAAATTCCCGACCATCAGCCTGCAAGACTCCATACAAGTCGACAAGGGCCGGCAAGACCTTCAGATCATTGACAGCATGGTACAGGACTGCAAGCATACCCTCGAAATAACACTCGAACTGTATCGGGAGGGCTCACTGCGCCATGCTCCTCTGAACGTCATGACCAACGTCACAAGTGCCGGGATGGCGCTTCTCAGAGTCCAGCATCTCCCCCTGAGCGCTGTCAACGGGTCGATGGATCTTCTGTGGCAACTTGCAGATGCATTGGAAGAAGCCGGTCCTGATGATGCACACATACTTTCTCAATGTGCCGTGTGTCTAAGGAGACTGCTCCGCTGCACCGAGACAGACCTCGGGAGCAGCCAATTTACGACGCCCCATGTTGACCCTGCCTTGGGCACAAACGCTCTCGGAACTGGTCCGGGCACGCTGTGTGCCCCCGAGGAAATAGGCCCTGCAATATTTGGTCACCTTTTCGATGCTCCGTTCCTGATGACGCCACTCAGTGACAACCAAAATGGGTGGCTGGGTTTTTGATCTGGTTAAGAGCTGGTTGGCAAAGCAGCCTAAAGTGCTACGGTCGGACAATTTGCTTTGGTAATCGCCGCTCTTAGGATTCGTCGGAGCAGCTGTGGCGGGGATGTGCTAAGGGTATTTTCTCCGGTTGTTGTAGGCCAAAACGCTTTGGAAAAATCTTAGTCTCCAATAAATGATGGATATTTGAACTAATCGCGTATTTAAAAACACATTCCCTGCGGCAAAACACGGAGCGCTATAGATACATGTTGCCGAAATAAGTGAATTTAACTTGGTAAGACCCAATCTCTACTTTTATATACCTCTGGCTACACAGAAAAAAGAAATAGTACCGCCAATAGAGAAAGCGGTAGTGTAAGAGTCGGAAGTTCGACACAGAGTATAAACTCTAGAAATCGGAGAATGAAGTATAACGGGGGGCCTCTGCCTCTAAAGATCCAAATACCAAAGAGGGTGGAGACCTGTCGAAGGGGTTTTTCTTAAGTAGGTATAAGAAGAGGGTTGGGGAACGAAGTGAATAACGACATAACTGAGTACTACGTGCGAAGGCCGTGTTACGAATAGAGTCCAAATTCTATTGTTGAAGTTGACCACGAAGGTCAAAGCTATCTAAGGAGTGTGGTTTATATACATGTAGGAAAGTTGACAATCTGATATGTTGCTCTCACTGCTGTGTTCTTGGCGAGGGAGTAGGCAGAACACCCTCTTAGCGTCACGCGAGCCACTTGACTCCCGTGGGTCCTTTTCACGCCGCGCGGGTGCACCCCACTTTCTTCCTTATCCTGCTTCCTCTTATCCCCGTGGAGGTTATGCCGTAACATGAAGCCAACAATTCTTCATCATGCAGCCACTGGAGAGAGCTTCACGAAGCATTTTCTTGGCTTGTGGGCAACCCCCTCAAAGGCTTCGTACCCAGACAGCTCCTTAGGGCACTGGAGGAATTCGAATTTCCAAATAAGCATGGTCAGGATGATACGCATTTCGAGATAGCCTAGCCGACGCCCGAAGCAGCCTCGCAAGCCTGCCCCAAAAGGCATTGTCGGTCCCGCTGACGCATCGAAGACCTGGCTTTGATCGCCACCTGAGACGAGCCACCGTTCTGGAATAAAAGCGGCCCTATCGTTGTCGCTCCAGGAGCGGACACGCCCCTTTGCTGCCATGTCTTGGGATGTGGGGCTGCGGACCTTGTGGTCGATGTCGAATGAGGGTTCAAAAAAGCTTGCTCCAGTGGTCATCATCCATACCAACGTGCCCTTTGGAATGTGATGGCCAAGCAAGACAGTGTCCTGAACAGCCTGGCGATCGACGATATACGACGTGGTGCTGCAACGAAGGATTTCCTCAATCGTCGCATCCAGGTACGGGATCGCTGAATTCACGATTTCGGAATGGGTTGGCAGTCGCCCTTGGTTCCGCGCGTCAGGGAAGGCATCGAGGAGCGCACTGCGTAACCGACCCTGTACATCAGGATGGTCCGCCAGCATCTTGACGCCCCAGCTGAGGGTCGTGCTGGTCGTGTCGTGTCCAGCAATCATAAAGCCATCAACCTGTGGAACTTGTCAGCCTGTGGTGCTCGAATTTCGCATAAAAATGCTCGACTTACCTCATCTCGCATGACGGGCGTGAAGTACTGGGGTTGCCTCTGCTCCTTTTCCGCGAACCGCCTCTCCCGGTCCACCATGTGATCGACGGCCGAATTGACCCAAGAGGCGTCGCTAGTGGAACCGTGCTGCTCCGCCTTCTTCACAGCTTTCTCCAGCTCAGAGAAGATGAGCTCGCGCTTCACCCGCGCCGCCCGCACAAAACTTGGCTTCTTGAAGGCAACCCACCGCTGCAGCCTTGGAACGGGAGACTTCTTGAGCTCTCCGACGTAATCAGCCAGGTCCATCACTGCCTTGATTCCCTCGTTGATCTCCGCCTCCGGAAACTCAAAGGCCGTGTCGGCGCCGGCGTCGTCACCCACACGCTCGAGGCCATCTCGTCCGAGCTTCCTGAGCAGTTCCAACTGCGGTCGCGTCGCGCTGTGCGGGAATTCCTTGCCGAAGCCGGAGAGGAGAACGGCGTCGAGCGCGGTGTGGTGGAAGTCCATCAACACGGAAAACGGGCGGCCTCGGGAAGTCTTCGTCTTCTCCGCCCACAGATCCACCAGGTCCACCGTGCAGTCCCAAATTGCGGGCGCCGCCACGTTGCGCAAGAAATCCGGCGTCATGAGGTCCTGCAGGAGCTTGCGGTGGGCCTTCCAACCCGGGCCGGTCTTCATGGGGAAGTGGTGGTGTGGGATGACGCCCGACATGACGTCGTCGACGAAATCAGTGCGGTCGAACTCGCGGGCGCGGTGCAGGAGGATGTCCTGCGCCTCCTGGTAGTCGCTCAGGACGAGGAACGGCTTGCCCAGTGGCCGGATGAACACTTGGATGAGCGGGGCTTTCAGCTTGCGGGTTTGCTGCAGTAACCACTGGTTCAGGTCTCCGCTTCGGGACATTTCGGCACTCATGGATGGGATGTCGCCGAGCAGCCTGCGGGCGGCTTCTGGGTTGTGTGGGATGCCGGGGATTGGCTTGGGGAGTAGCCACTTGTAGAAGCCATAGACAGCCAGCACGAACAAGCTAAGGATGCTAGTCCGTACTAGGAGAGTTAGTGGCACTTCTAGGCCTAGTATGTGGACTGTAAGGTTAGGATATTGTGGCGTGGACATGGCTCCGAGTATATCGCCGGGTATTGGCTATTTCTCTAACGGATTCGGTTGATGGTCAAAGAAAATTTTGAACGTGTCGGAACAGGATTCGGAAAGAAGAGCAAGAGAAGTTTTCAGAATTGCTATGCTCTAAGGAGGCCAGCAGGGTGAGCGCGTTTATATGGCTGGCTCCTAATGCCTCACTTAAATGGGACGTACTGTGCGGACGGAAACGGAAAGAAGTTGGTCCCGGGTATTCTTAGCGGGGGCATTAAGGCGGGAAGGAACATGTCTTTCCAGTTCCGAGCACGGAAGTTTGACTCATATTTTATTTCTAGTATACGGTGTAGCCGATGTATAGCGATCCGGTATATCGGCTTACTCCGGAACACGCACTGACACTAGATAGATAGCCGTTAGTAACAACGCACTGTTACGGCACAGCCTCTATAGGATTAAGAGACATTAGAATAAGAAAAGAATAAAAGACTGCTTGAACAGTGATGTATGGGACGACCTTGGAGATTTGACGGGGCTGTCTTAGTGTAAACGGACTCATCGGGCGGAGGTAATGGCGGCAATTCGGGAATTTGAAGGTTGTAACGGCGGGCCTCTGTCTCTAAGGATCCAAACACTAAATAAGGTGGAAACCTGTCGAAAGGGGTTTTTCTTGAGTGGGTACAAGAAGAAGGTTGGGGAACGTGGGGAGTAACGACATAACTGAGCACTGCGTGTGCGAAGGCCTTGTTACCAATAGAGTCCAAATTCTATTGTTGAAGTCGTCCTCGTGTCCCTTCTAGGAAAAGTCATGTACGGTTATAAATACCCCAGAAAATGGGATGGACGGGATAGGCTTGATGGTAATACTTTTAGGACAGTTGAGATGCGGTAGACAGGGAAGACGAAAAAGCTTACTTTTTTTTTTGCCTTTCTTGGTGCTTCTTCTTTTCACCTCACGCGGAGAATGCCAGTGGCTTGAGAAGATGGCTTGCCTATCGTCGCTTCCATTCTGCCGGATGGTGGTGGTCCGCGGTCTGTGGCAGTACGCTGCACGATTGCGGAAGTGTTCAGCCTTCCTCGCAGGCTACATCGGTTGGAGAAGGTGGTAGCGCAAGCAGAAAGCTTCCGTGTACCGTTTCTCAGTTGTCTTGATGCTTGTAGCATCAACGGTCCTCGAAGATGCCACAGGCGATTTCATGGAATCTCTTTCTCTTCACGTCCTCACCAACACGAAATCTATCTACAACAAAGACCTAACATCCGGCCCGCCCTTCTTCTTCTCCTCCTCCTCCCTCCGCAACTGCTCCACCGTCTCCTCATACACCGCATACGCATGCGCCTCGGCATCATGCCCCAACAACCACTCCTCCCGCGGCAGCCTGACGGCCTCGGGCTCCCTCAACACCTTGTCGAAATCCGCCTTGTGCCAGCGATCCCTCGTCGTCTCGCCCGTCTTCTGCGCCCTCCGCACGCGCTCGTACCGTATCCGCTCGTACGCCCGCAGCGCCTCCCTCACATCCGCCTTCCCGTCCTCCCCCTCCCCCTCCTTTCTGCGCTTCCTCGCCATCTCCAAACACACCGCCACCGTCACCCCATCCTCAACCGCCTGACTCGCGCCCTGAATCGACGTCGGCAGAAACGGATGCGCCGCGTCGCCCAGCAGCGCGATGCGGCCTCCCGGCGACACCCACGTGCGCAGCGGGTCGCGGTAGACGAGCTTCCAGTCGACGAGGCGGTCGGGTGGTGTGGCGGCCACGATGGCGCGCACGGTTGGGTGCCAGGACGAGAGGCAGGAAAGCGCGTCGGCGACGGAGCCCGGGAAGGACCACGATTCGGTGATGTCGGAGGTGTCGGGGTGCGTGCAGACCCAGCTGAAGAAGGTGCCGGATTGGAGGGAGGCGGCGAGGAAGTGGATGTCTGGGCCTGGGGTGGGTTAGTGGGGGAGTGGGGGGATGGGGGGGAGGGGAGGGAGAGTACCGAGCCAGCCCGTGTGCGTGTCGCCGTTCTCGACGAGGTGTTTGGTTAGAGGGTTCTTGGCCAGGTCGTCGGACGGGAACCACGCGCGCCAGATGGCGTAGCCGGAGGACTTGGGCTTGTCTTCCTGGCCCAGCACGATGGTGCGCGCCGTCGAGCGCACGCCGTCGGCCGCCAGCACCGCGTCGGCTGTGTAGCGCTTCGTCACCTTCTTCTTCTTCTTCTCGTTCTCCTTGCCCTGCTCCCCGTCCTCCCCCACCGCGGCAATCTCGACGACCACCCCCGCCTCCCCCTCGTCCTCAAAATACTCCACCACCCTCTCCCCCAACCTAATCTCCACGCCCAACCGCACCGCATACTCCCACACAACCCCATGAATCTCGCCCCTCTGCCCATTAAACTTCTTGCCACCGCCCCTCTCTAGCTCCTCCTCCTCCCACACCTGCGTTAGCACGTGCTCGCCGTCCCATCGGTTAAACACCAGCTCCTTCGACCGGTGGCACAGCGGGTCCAGCGCCGCTTCCACGCCGGGCCATCGCCGGAAGACGCGTCCGGCGTTGTGGCCGAACGAGATGATGTCGCCGAGGGGTTTGAGGGAGGTGAAGGAGTCGAGGAGCGTGACGGAGTGGCCGTGCCGGACGCATTCGATGGCTGCGGTGAGGCCGGCAAAGCCGGCGCCGATTATTAGGATGGAGGTTTTGGGGTGGTTTTCGGGGGAGGGGGTGGACATTGTTTTGGTCTTTTTTTTTTTTATTTCGGAGAAAAATACTGTGGTCGTTTGAATGCGAAGAACCACGGGAGGAGGGAATTGAGAGGTACCTGCAGTCAGGAGCGACGAGTCAGTTATTCACAAAGTAAATATTATTTAGACATAAAAGAAGTCGCGACACGCGTCGAGGCACACAATGCGGGGCCCCGCATGGTGACCACGCGGGTGTTGGAAGTGGGTGTGTCCTTGCCGGTGCGGAATTGCCGATGGCTGCGTGGCTGGGGTTTGATGGCGTCTGGACCAGGGGGTTGCCTAATAGCGTCACAACAACAGGGTCTGCTGCTCCGTTGGCTGGCGTCGGATGGATCGTTCCGGAGCGGTAAGTGCTGAGTGGTTGAGAGGCCCCGGCAAGCTTGGACTCCCCCTCCCCGCAAACCAACTCCACACCCCTGCACCCACCCCCGCAACTCCACAATGCACTTCAAGGGTCCAAGCTCCACTAGCTCTGTCTAGCTTCCTGTTCAAGAACGTCGTCGGCAACGACCAGACCGCCATATTCCACGACCTCTATCGCGGTCCTTTATGGCTTAACTGTTAATTGTGTACTTCGCCGCTAATTCAGGTCAGTGTTTGGTCACAACAAGCATATTATGAGGCATTCCGGGAACGAGTGGGACACTTCGGTAAGTGCTCCTGTGTTGCAGTTGTGGAGGCATTACTGATGTAATTGGGACAGGGTCGGAGATATTGGGTGCAACTTGCCATAAAACTTAATGATTTGGTAAAGGCTAAAATTTCACCGTGCCTCCATGCACATAGACCTGAGTGAACTTTTATAATTTCGCCATACAAACCAATGAAAACTACGTACACCAGTGTAAATTTCCCCCATCCGCCATGTGATTCACAAACTATCAGAATAGATTCCATTAATAGATGATAAACTCTTTCAATTCGTGAAGCTTTTTCTCCGCCGTCATTCTTTGCAATTCATCAGCCCACGACTTGAATGACTCCGACTCCTGGCCACACAAAAGTGTGAAAACTCCGAACCGTTCGTATTTTTCCTGCTCTTCAATTTTCTGTTTTAGGAGAAGGCCAGTGGCGATACAGAATTTTGGATAGACCATCATAGGTACTGCGATTAATTGTTGCGTACCAGCTTGAGGATCAGTCATTTCATCTGGCCACGCCCTAGCCGTATCGTTGTCTGGTGCTCCATGTATTTCTACTGCGCCATAAGGGAGATCTGTCGGAAAGGCTGTCGCCATATCTATCGAAGCTGACCAGTGTGGAGTACGAAGACGTATATACCCACCTGAAAGTTCGCCAGTGATGTCCATTTCCACATGGATCGGCTCATCGCTCACTACTTCCGCCACAGGACAAAAGTCCCCAAGCGAAGTGGAAGTATGCTGGGGAGAGCCAAACATCGTGATCGACGATCTGGTCGACAACCAGGTCCAGGTGGGTGCCGATAATTGGAGGGGTCTTCCAGGATGAGACGAGGCTGTTCGTGGTCTTTGGCGAACCTCCCAGAGCAGTTGACAGAGTATTCGGCTCTTCCAAAGACCTGCGATATAGGTATCCTTGACTACTGACTGCATCTTCTTGGCTAGACCAGCTATAGCAATGGGACGATCCGTCTCCTTGGTGAATTCCGATGAGGAATAACCCTGAATTGTGTTGTTCCACTCGTCGTAGATATGAGCTAACTCTGTCGACCGTTCGCTCTCAGACATCGAAGAACCATTCTTTTCGAAAGCTTCTATCCGCCGAATAAGGGATTTATACCTGCGAGTATCGCTCCCACGGACAGACCATTGAGGCCAGTCAAAAGGGAACTCTGTGTCCCTGAGACATCGACATTCCCAAAAGACCCCAGCTTCAGTGAAATTGAGTTGCCTTGGGGACAGTTCCCGCTCTTGTGTAACCCATCCCCTTCTTCCAAGGGGACTCTCGTTAACATTGGTCTTCCACAAGTCCTGTCGGAAGAACAGATATGGAGTGAAAGTGTCTTCCCCGCCAGTCTCGCCGTGCTGCCGTATGTCTGCTTCAAAGGGCTGAAACCCCTTTAGTTTTCGCTCAAGGAAAAGTCCAATTGAAGAGTTTTTTGCTCCAGTCGCGGCGATGTTGAGGTAGGACTTGCTGTAAACCGTATCCATGGTTTGAGACTCTTTTTTCCAATCCTCTTTGCAGTCTTGCTGGATACATAGCGAGTCGATCCATAGATATCTGATACCAAGTTTCCTTGTTGTGGCGACTGCCTCGCGGAATGTCTTCGGAAGCTCCTTGATTACCCATCCACTGCTGAGCCGCTCGCATGTCTCGGAACTTTTCAGTAGAGATGGCACTTCACCACCCCAACAATGCGAGAGCGTCGCATAGTTTCCTGTGGGAGTGTCTGCTCTTGGCTCCACCAAAAGCACACGATCCTCTGCGGGCTCTAGATTCATGAGAATTTCGACATCGATCAGCCGTGTGGGTTTCTCACACGAATGAGGGTTGCAATTGCAGTCATCATGTGTAGATAAGCATTCCGACAACCATCGCTGGATGACCCTCCACGTTGCCTCGTTGTCTGTTGTTTCGGGTAGACCTCCGAGCATATTGTGGCACAAATCCTTGGTGTCGTACTTTTCTTGAACGTCTACTGGTTGTTAGAAATTATTGAAATGCTCCCATCCAGCATTTTGGTACAAGAAATCTTACCAGAAGATCGCATGAGCGCGAATCCCGGCATGGATCCAGATATACCACCGTCACGTGCAAAGTAAGGCTCAAGCTTAAAACCCAAAAACTCTTTACCCTCCGAGTTCACGTCCAAGTACCAAAGGTAGATAATCCTTTTATCCTGTATGTCGTAAAGCGAACTGCACAACTGAGCACAAAGTATACACCCAGACTCCGCCGATTTGATCATAGAGGGGTGATTTACAGTTCCCCTAGGTACCCAGCTCGGGATATCAGATGATCGGTCGGGAAGTGCTGCGAATGTATCTTGACACTTTCTGCAGAAGAATTTCTCGTTCCGTCGAGTGGTCTGCACGTGGGATTCCGCATCAGAAAAAATGTCATCCTGAACGTGGCTCTCTGAATCTTGGGACATTATAGGCTGACGAATGCGCAGTTACTTTGAGTCAACGAGGATATCAAATAAGCATAGGAAGAAGTTGATGTGCGAGATAACAACAACTCGTGTTCAACCCAGCAAGCAAGAAAATGGATGGAGAAGAGAAAAAATAATACGCGGGTCGAGGCCCGTATTTGACAGCTGGCATGCATGCAGCCACACAATTGACATGTGACGCTTATTGCAGGAACGGAGTTGGTTGCACAGCCTACGAAGCGTTTCAGCCCCCCGTACACGCCATCGAGGCTAGGTAAGTGGAGCGTCTGGCTTAAAGGAAAGAAATTCTTGTCTCGAAATTTGGCTGATAGCGGACATACATATATTCACGTCGCCGGTAGTAGGATCTGATAAGTGTTGTATTCGATTGCGAAGAAAACATAAAGAATTTCGGACAACCGAATGCGGCCCGAGCCGAGCGTTTTGTTTGATTTATGGGGCCAAAGCAAAAAAAACGAAGGCACGCGTGCTGATTCGTCAGCCTAGAGGCTTAGTGATCCTGAAAGCTTCGAGATGACGGCTGGTACGACTGAGCGCATAACATTTCCTGGCAATTCCCGATAAGGTCTTATCCAAATGATTGCGGATTGTCGTCGTTACAGGGAGCTTTTCTGCTTACAAAGAGTGCATAGTGGTTTGCTAGCGGGTGCAGCCGCATCTGACGCTTTTCCCTATTAGGTAAATGCTTCATGGTCGGACAAGCCCCGCACAGACAGCGGCGTCGGATGTGGACTGGGATGGTGGGGTAAGTGTAACTGCCGAACGACCTCAAGTCTTGTACCTACAATTCAGTGAGTCTCCTCTCTCTTCTTCGTTTTCCTCAGCTGCAGTCAATTTAGAAAGATTTCGACCCCCTCAGCATGACACAATGGCGCTCAATAGTTTCATTCCCGCAATTTTCAGCTCTTCCTACTTTTGGCCCTCTCTTATTTTCTTAATCATCTTAACGCCCATCTTCACTATTTTTTACGACATCACACTATGGCGACGCATGCCGCCCGGCCCCCCACCTCTGCCCTTCATCGGAAACAAACACCAACTCCCCAAATCGCAACCATGGCACCAATTCGCCGCCTGGGCCCAAACCTACGGCCCAATCTTCACCCTCTGGATCGGCCGCCGTCCCACCGTCGTGCTCTCCGACCCCCAAATCGCCGCCGAGCTGCTCGAAAAGCGCAGCAACAAGTACTCGTCCCGCCCGCGCATGGTCGCCATGGGCGAGCTCCTCTGGAACAACAGCAGCATCCTCGTGCAGCCCTACGGCAAAGCCTGGACCGCGCGCCGCAAGCTCCTGCACCAAGCCCTCACCCCCAAAGCCCTCCAACTCTACAAACCCGTGCAAGAGGCCGAAGCCGCCCGCCTCTGCGCGCAACTCCTTGACGCCCCCGCCGCCTTCGAGAAGCTGATCGAGCGCTTCACGTCGTCCGTCGTCTTCTGCGTCGCGTACGGCCACCGCATCGACAGCCTGCACGCCGCCGTCATCCGCCAGCGCTTCGAGTTCATGCAGTACAGCGCGTCCCTCAACGTCCCCGGCCGCTACCTCGTCGAGAGCTTCCCCGCGCTGAAATACGTGCCCGACGCCCTCGCGCCGTGGAAGGCCGACATCAAAGCCCACGGCGCGCGCGAGGCCGCTGCCAACATGGCCCTCGTCGACGTCGTGCGCCGCGACATGTCCCGGGCCGCTGCCTCTGGCAAACCGGAATCCGTCCCGGACTCCCTCTGCAAACTCCTCCTGGACCTCCGCGCGCGCGACGCCAGCGGGACGGGCGACGTCCAGCTCTCCGACCGCGACTTCTCCTTCCTCCCCGCCTCCCTCTTCGGCGCCGGCTCCGACACCACCGCCTCGACGCTCTGCACCGCCCTCCTCGCCTTCCTCACCCACCCTTCCACCCTCGCCGCCGCGCAACGCGAACTAGACGCCGTCGTCGGTGCCGACCGCCTCCCCACCTACGCCGACGAACCGCACCTACCCTACCTGCGCGCCTGCGTCAAAGAAGTCCTCCGCTGGCGCCCCGTCGCGGTTCTCGGCGGCACGCCGCACGCCAGCACCGCGGACGACGTGTTCGGCGACTACATCATCCCGGCCGGCACGACGGTGCTGGGGAACTCGTGGGCGATTAATTTGAACGAGGAGTACTACCCGGATCCGCACCGCTTCGAGCCGCTGCGGTTTCATGAGGAGGAGGGGATGCGGCCGAGGGAACTGGTGGGGGCGAAGCGGCATCCGGCTAGGGCGGGGCATTCGAGTTTTGGGTGGGGGAGGAGGGTGTGTCCCGGGGCGGGGTTGGCGGAGAATAGTGTGTTTGTGGCGTTGGCGAGGGTGGTGTGGGGGTTTGTGGTGGAGGGGAAGGAGGGGGTCGTGTATGATTCGTTGGCGTATACGGATGGGTTTAATATTCGGCCAAGGAAGTTTGAGTGTGTTATTAAGCCGCGGAGTAGGGCGCATGAGGAGGTGGTGAGGAGGGAGGCAGCGGAGGCGATGGGGGTGTTGGGGAGGTTTGAGCCGTTTGGGGAGGAGGAAGGGGGGCTGGGGGGGAAGGGTGTGGAGGGGGCGTGACGGGATGGGGGTTGTGGGTTTGATGCGGTGTCTGTGGTGAGGTGGGAGAGTGTAGGATTAAGATTGGCTACTCAAGGTACCTATAGGCATAAATAACCACTCTTTGCAGCGAGAGACAAAGGGGTCAGTGCATGTTCCCGCGAGTTAACATTAGCGCTACAGTCTAGAAGTAACCTGACGACCCTCTCGTAGCCCGCTACTGACGCTGCCTAGAGTACTCCTCTTATTTCGTATTAACATCAGCCCCACGGTCTCGAAGCAACTTAACGATCTCCTCGTAGCCCTTTCCCGACGCTATATTGATAGCGTTACCGAACCTCCCTCTCGAGTTAACATCTGCCCCATAATCTAGAAGCAGCCTGACGACCTCCGTGTGGCCCGATGCCGATGCTGCATAGAGGGCGCTGCCGTAGCCCCCTGGCGCGTTAACATCAGCCCCATGATCCAGAAGTAACCTAACAACTTCCTCATGGCCCTTTCCCGACGCTGCATGAAGAGCGCCGCCGTACCTATCTCTCGCGTTGACATCTGCCCCATGATCCAGAAGTAACCGAACGACCTTCTCGTGGCCCGCTTCCGACGCTGCATAGAGAGCGCTGCCGGGGCCCCATTTCGCATTGACGTTGGCTCCGGCATCCAACAGTTGCTGTACAATCTCACAATGACCATTGTGCGATGCCGCCTGGAGAGCGTTGCCGTGAGCAGCGTTGTTGTAGTTCTTCACTTGCTCATTGACATCGGCTTTTCTCCCGAGAAGCGTTTTTGTGGAAATCAGGAGCCCTCCAAACGATGTATAATATAAAGCATGAGCTGGCTCTATTTCATCATCGTTTGGTTCGGTTATTCCAGGGTGGTCTGGTCTGTAGAGACGGTAACAGTTGGTAAAAGAGCCTTCCTTGCTGGTGAGGAATATATTCGCAAACTCCCGTATCTTCTTCGCCGTTTCATCTTTCGTTTCGGCTACGGCAGCATATTCCAACCAGTATCTGGCACAGAATTGCGCAAATGGAAAGGCTGCCCTGAGATCTTTGAGTGGCATTGGTTTCTTCAAGTGCAACAAATAGCCGAGGCAGACATTTGTCATGTCTGCTTTGGCATCAGCCTCTTCAAACCGCTTTTCACGAGCCCTTCCTGATGTCAAATACTCTTTTACGGATAAATGAGCAAGCTGGAGCTCTTTCACCGTCCCTGCTGTTGTCTCTCTTACCACAAAAGACACCAGAGTAGAGGCGTATCCCGCTATCTCGCTTGGGACTGGCATCCTGTTTTTCGACAGGTCTTGCTCTTCCGCATCAGGGTCCACTGCCAGAGCATCGACCATCTCATCAAGCGTCATGGGTCGCTCAGAGTAGGCTAAAAATTGGAGTACACGGATTGTCCACGGTTCTTTCGAGCTATCCAGGTTCTTGAGTATACGGGCATACGTATCATGCAAATCTCGCGGTAGAGAGTTCAAAGCCTTTTGTAGTGCTGGGTAATGCAAGCACTGCTCTAAAGCGTCCAGCTGACACTTGACCCATCGGAACCTGTGGCTAGTCAGCCCGTGTGTAATTAGTTATGAGTTGTTCGATACTTACATTCCGTTGGCTTTTTCCATAAGTTTCGTCTCGATTTCGTCTTGAACTACGGCGTTCCCTTTCCATCTTTCAAATCCATGAACTATGGAGAGGCTTTCCTCGCTCTTCTCGGGCTTGATCCTCCAACGGATGTATGCGCGGATATCTTCGGTCACCAAGCTGCTTCTGATATCCACAACTTGACCTTGATGGCGCGAACCGCGTAAGACAGAACTGATATCATGCTCCGCACGGCTTGTGATGAGGAGATTGATAGGCAATTCTCGGATTTTTTCCAGCCAGAGAAGTAGCTTTGGCCTTAACTCTTCCCGGCATTCATCAATGGCATCGAGCAGGATGTAGGCGCCACCAACAAGCTTAAGCATTTTCCGAAAGGTTGAACACAATTCTTCGGAACTTGGTTGGCGAGGTCTACAACGCCCCCAAAGCTCGTCCAATGGTTTTCGACTGCTTGCTCGTTGGTGATAGAGCTGGTCTATTAAGGATCTGATCATTTCCTCTGGCGATGTCTTTTTGGAGTTACTAAAGTCGAAGTAGAAGTACAGAACCAATGGAGAGTCAGATTGACTCATTTGGACGTTCTCTATGGCGCTGGAACATAAGACTGTTTTGCCACAGCCTGGAATGCCATGCAACCAGAGAAAGGATTGTTGAGTATTCTTCCACTCCTGGAACTCCTGACCCTGGATGAACCAGAGACCTGAACCTTTCTGACGCATTGATAGTGCACGATCATGGTTCTCTGAAGCTGTGGGAGGAGAGAGCCATTCGTAAAGCTCACGAACCTTGCTTTCTTCACCAGCAGTCTTCAGGGATGAAGACACTTCTTGAATTTCGCGCCGAGTGTCCCTGATGTCGTTTGCGACTGGTATAAATCAGCCTATCATTACTTTTTTTTTTTTTCAAAATTTCTATATACTAACGGGGTTCAATAAGATCCTTCAGTCTGCTTTCATTCTCGACATTGTTCGGAGATATCTTCAACAGAAGATCCTTGGCGTAGGCGGTGGCTGTCATTGCTGCAAATCCTTGCCATTCCTTGTTTTTGTGCGTGTCCGAGTAATCGCAAATCCCACGGATAACGAGACAGGGGAAGTGATTCATCAAACCGGCAGCTTCCATCTCAAAGCATAGGACCCCGTGCCTCTTAGAGAGGGAATTGCGAGTTTCAGCGTCCTTCATCAATGTGTTGGCAGATGCGATCAGCCCGTGATGAATAGCAGGATTATCATCATCCTCATCCCTTTCTCTGCGTTGAACTAGATTCGTTGGATCCTCACCACAGACATCCACACAGTGGGCGTGGGCCTCAGTGTCAGCTTGGTGAACGTAACCAGGCTGGTACAGTCGATCCTCTACAGTTGGCCGGGAATATTTCGCTTTGATTTTACGACGATTCTTGCCGAGAATGCCCTCAATAGTCTCGTTGAAACAATGACCATGAATTTCGTGTGTTGTCTTCAGGGCCTGAACCGCAGTCCGTACAGCAGTTGGAGGCTGATCCAACTGTCCTGTAGTCTGAAACTCTCGGTTTTGGATTGCTTTTCCGTAGTCGTACTGGAACACGCCCGGGTAGCCGTTTCCAGGAGAGCTAACCACAATGTCGCCAAGTCGGATATCATTCTTGCTTGTGGGTGCGCCGCCACCGATGCCGACCATGAGCCCCACCCTGATATTCTGAAAAGTATGCAGCATATCTCTTGCTACAGCTGCCGCTGATACGGTACCATACTCGCCTTCCGGTAAGACGGCAATGACGACATTGTGCGGTCCGATCCTGCCTAATTGGTAGGTGTTGTTGTCGTTCTTGTTCGTCGCAGCGAGTGGCGGATGTTCTTCGTCCAGAAAAAGGGTAGCCGCGACGGCTTCCGTAGCGATGGCGCAGATCCAGCCGACCCAGTAATCTTCTGGTTTCAACATGTTGCGTCTTTGCTAGACAAGGACCTTTGCAACTGTCAGCGGCGCAAATAGGTTTGATAGATGTAATTTACCGAATAGGAGACCATTCCGATTTGGGTCTTCTCGTTGACGATGGCGCGATACAAACGGGCTGACGGACTCGGGAGGTGTGTGTGAAGGGTTGGAATTATGATGGGGTTCTCTTTTTCTTTCAGAGTCCCCACAACAACAAGTCTGCTGCCTTGCATCTTCGGTTAGCGCGCTCCACTCTGACATGTGTCAAAGCCTGGCGTTGTCAAGGCATGCAGCCAATGGGATATTGTAGATACCCGAGAATCTCTGATTCACTGATTCACGCCGACATCGCGCAAACAGAAGATACATACCTTCTAACTATAGTATTTTTAGCTGAGCCAGGCTTCGCAGCAGATAAGAGCGACCTACCAATCGTCAAGCAAGCCCCTTACAAGTACCAAGCCATTCAAGTTGCTTTGTAGCTGGTCTCTTTCTTTCTTTCTTTTTCTCTTTTTAGAGAGCAGATGATTGATAGAGGCGCCTTTGAGGCGAACGTGATTAGCGGTGAAAGTAGCTTTGGAGTCAAGTTGATCATACCGAGGGGATACGGCCTCAATATCAGTCTCTTTGTTGACGATATTGTGATACCAATAGGCTGATGAAAGCAGGAAATTTGTTCCAAACGTAGAAAACTGGTCCGCATCGGAATCATGGTAAGATGCTTTTATCACTCAATGCCCCCCATACTTAGCAATGAGCCAGAATGCTGCCGCTGCTGTGTAACATTGATCATGGATCGGTCAGCATTATCGTGTCGCCTCGCTGTTGGTCAGCTTCTCTGTCACAAGGCGTCTGCACTTTCAGCTCGTCCAGGATTCGCAATTAGCGCAAGCGAGCTGCCACTCATCACGCAAGCCACTTGCAAGGTCCTAATCAGCTGAAAATGCTGCTTAAATTTTTCTTAGAGCAAATGGCAGACAAATCAGCTATTGGCATTTATCGTCTTTTACCAAGCTACGACCCGTCCCCTGTTCGCATGTCACACAATAAGACTCTTGGGGGCTATCGTACTCAGAATTTCCATTTAAGCTGTAGCTTGAACTTTGTTTTCCAACTACTAGCCCAAGGCGGAAACTACTTCCAGAAATCAGAGATCGCCTGATCAGTCTTTTCTCCATGCCGCAGGGCACTCATGAGAACAATCCACAAGCCCCGTCAACATCCCCCACACGGGGTCCCCTCAACCCCTAGTCATCCAACGCACTCTCCCCACCCCAACTATCCAAATCCGCATCCACAACAACCCTTCCCAACCCCTTCAACTCCTTCCGTAAATCCGTCCTAAACGCGTCCAACGCCAGCGACAAGAACAAGCCCTCATACCGCGCGCTGCCAACCACCTCCCCATCGAACCTCTGCGCAGTCCAACGCACGAGCAGGTCCTTGACGCCCGTGTCGCTGCTGATTCCGAAGTAGTCGCCGTAGATGGCCTCGATCGCGCTAACCAGGTCGTGCGGCGCAACGGCGCAGGTGCTCAAGTGTTTCTCGATGGCGACGTAGGCGGTGTGGGCGAGCTCGGAGAAGTACTGCTCGCCGAGGATGAGCACGTGCGCGAGGAAGGAAAGGGTGTCCTTGCGGGCGGCGATGGGGGCCGGGATGGGCAGCTTGGAGGTGTGGATGAAGGTGATCATGGCGGCGATGGCGGCGGGGTCGTTGCCGGGGAGCTTGAAGATGAGGCTGGTGCGCTGGGAAGGCGTTAGTTGGGAGCATGGGCGGCCGGGTGGCTGAGCGGGAGGGTGGGTTTCTTACGGTGGAGGCGGGCTCCGGGTTCAGGAGGCAGAAGTTGATCGTCTTGTGCTGACGGAAGAGCGCGTAGGGAAGCAGGTAGCCGTTGCCGTCGCGGTCGATGATGGTGATTTTGCGGCCCATGGTGGTTAGACTTGAGTGGCCAGTGTTGCAAGAGAGTGTAGATGTTTGGAGATGGTTGGAGGTCGAGTTGCAGTGACAGGGAGAGGGTTTATATAGGCCCATGGTGTACGTTAACACTGACGTCTGGCATAACACCACAGTTCACGGTTGCCAGAACGACTGGGCAGTCACGTCATTTCATTCACAATTTTGATCAGAACTTCAAACGGCAACTGTGTACGCGCCTCGTAGAAAATAACGCAGAGAACGAGCGTCAAACGAGAACATGTAGAAAATGAAGAAACCCCTATCTAAAAACTCTTCTTACGTGGGTAGTTGAAGCGAACGTCCGGACTCAGATATTGATTTTAATAATCATCATACCTAGGCAGTTGAAGTTAATGTCCTGACGCAGATGTTGAGTTTAATAATCTTCTTACGTAGGTATCTGAAGCTACCATCCGGACGTAGATGTGGAATAATTAAATATACATCTACGTCCGGACGGTAGCTTCAACTACCCATGCAACGAGATTCATATAGACATCAATTCTATTTCGAAGAGCATTTCATTGTTCTACCTCAGATTTGAAAGCATGTTTGCAGGTAGGTTTTCTACCCATGCCTGCCGGCCATCGTCACACTGCCTCTGTAGTATCTGATGCTTCCATAAGGTCGAATCTCCCAGCCACTAACTTGCTATCTCCCTTCATCACGGTGTTGGCAGGAACGATCGTCAAGGGAGGTATTTAGTGCTTTCTCTCGGGTAGCTCAATACATCACCCGTTCACCTCCTCAGCATTCGCGCAACAGCCCAGCCGCACAGCGGTACCTGAAGTGCCTCTGACCATACCTTTCCCGCCGCTCTGAAGTTGCAGTGCGCGTCGGCCGTGCAATGGTAGAACTCTTCTCTTACTGTCCCAAACACTTTCATCTGAACGCCGCCGCAAACTGGGCATTTCACCCTTCCGGTCACCGCGCCAACTGCGTGCTCACCACCGAGACGATCCAGCCATTGTCCAGCGCGCATGCTGTGGGTGGAAGTCCATAGATACTCAAGACGGTCCGTTATCCGATTCATAAATACTGGCGCCTCCTTGAGCAATCCGGCCCAGATATCATCGGCGAGGAGCATGTACGACTTGACGACACCCTTTTTGTATAGCTTCTTATGACATTCCGCTTGTTGGTTCGAATCGAATTCCGCTAGCCCCTTTGACAAGTCCGGGATAACCGGGATAATAGCTGCCCAATGGTTCAGAATCAGCAAGCAGAGTGCGAAGTCTGCCCGTTCCCGAAGTCTAGGAACTTGGTAAACATCTGCGATGCGGTAGACGTCCAGATGAAAGAGAGCTTGATCTGCGTGAGCGAGATTCGGAGGCGTCGAGTAATCCATCTTGTATAGAAACTCGATCAGAGCCTCGATAGCGAGTGGGGGATCGGCCGGTAGCTCGACTGTTCCAGTGAGACCCTCCTACACGCGTGGCCATCAGCATGAGTCCGACATTCGCCATTATTTTTTCGTTTTAGAAACAAGCTGCAGCCTCACCTTGAATCTTCCAGGCTTGAGCGCATCTCCGAAGAAGGCGCATTGGCCGCACACGATATTGCGATGGCAAAACAGCTCAGTGCCGTCACTGAGTCGTATTTTCATATCGCTGTATGAGTTCGGCTCGTGGATCTTGTTGTGTAGGCTTGATATGCAAATTTTAGCAGGAGCCTCCTCACTTGTGCTTCGGCAAACATACTCCGCTATGTGCTCCAGGAACTCGGCGCGGCATTCATCGACAAATTCTCCGCCTATATCCATGGCAGAGGCGTTGTACGGCGGAGGCTGACTTCAGGCGCTCAACGTGAGTGGCGTCAAGTAAAGAAGAGGTGAGGTACCCGGAAGAGGATCGGCTTGGGCAGTGAGTTTTTATATGGCAGCGCACTAAGTGACCTTCCATGTGATTCCGCCTTTCGCCCTTAGCTGAGCCGAATCAGGAAAGTGCGCAGGAAGGCCGCGCCTTCCTTCTTTCTCCTGCGAACTTTGGTATGCGAGGCTGTACTCCGGCTCCGGGGTTTCCACTCCAAGCGTGGGTCATTGTCCAAGGCACGGTCTCACTCACTGCATCCACCTCAGTGTTTCCCGGACACCCACAAGCACAATTCCAAATCACAAACACCTGAGTGATCTTACGATAGTACCATTCAACTCTTTCTTCAGTCCTCTATCTTGTTATTGCATATTCACCTGTCACGGCTGCTCTTCGTAGAAATCTCGCCTTTGACTGGGCGACTCGGCCTTTTGCGGGGCGTCTTTCCGGTCTCATCAGCAAGCTTCGTTGGATCTTGGCGGATCGGTTCTCTAGAATAGCATCATTTGCTTCGTGAAGCTGCAGGAGGGAAGTAATGTCGGTGTCAATTTGGAGAATGTGACTCGGCTTGTGCGTGTTTCCGAAGATAAATTAAGGGGCAATTACCAAAAGCGACCCATATTTGTACCAAAAACCCTAGATGCGACACCATGGACCCAAAAGCGACCCTCCCACCAAAATTCACCATCTTTTAAGCGCTATAGAACTTCAACAAAATTGAATCGCAGTACTCTATTTATCTTAATAGTATAAACCAAGTATATAGACGACGATTATACTAAGAAACAAGTATATACCATATAAGAATGTCGACTTACATTGTCGAGGAGGTCGCTTTTTAGTCTATGGTGTCGCATCTGGGGTTTTCTTATCAAACGGGGTCGCTTTTAGTAATTTGCCCATAAATTAATTTGTAGTAAAGTAATCCCAAAGCGTATATCCCTCTAAGCGAGTCCTTAAAGACACATTTCTTGAGTGAGTGCGTTTGATTTGGGGAAATATAATGTGATTCGACGTGTCGAGGCATGTCCATATGTGGCTGCGCCACTTAGTCAGCAACCCCTTGGAAACTTCTGACACGCGTTGCCGACTGTTTCCTTGTCACCACAATGCACTCTACACAGCAAACGCGAAGGAGCTCTCCACAGGAACTGTAGAATGGAGTCACCTTCTATCAACAACACCTGGCTACGCCGGTATACTGTTCTTGCCTCCATTGCGCTCCTCAAGCGCCTCCGACCCCGCCAAGGCGTCGTCCTCATGTTAACCGACAATATTTGCGTCAAGTATGGACCACATGTGCATCTTGCCGAGGCTTCAGCAATGCGTTTTGTCGCCCAGAACACCACCATCCCGGTTCCCCAGATTTATTGCTCTTTCACACGGCGCGGCTGGACATACATCGTCATGGAAAGAATCCACGGGACCTACCTCGCCCAAGGCTGGGTTCACCGGAGCGAAGAGTCGAAAGCCAAAATCCTTTCCAAATTGAAGTCATTATTGCAGCAATTGCGAACCTTATCTCCACCGGGTCCAGGCATAAGTAATGTTGACGGCGGTTCTTTGTACGACTGCCGCTTGCCAGGAACTTCTTCGCGCTTCGGACCATTTGAAACCGTGCAAGACTTCCACAAGTATCTACGCGGAGGAATGCAACCCCATCCAGATGTTGATCCAGAGGTCAATCAGCTCATCGAGTTGCAAGACGGCCCTTGGCCACCGCCCGTTTTCACCCATGGAGACCTGAGCAGCTTTAACATTCTCGCTCAAGGGGACGAGATTGTCGGAATCATCGACTGGGAGACTGCCGGCTGGCTTCCATCCTACTGGGAATACACAACGGCTTGCTATGTGAATCCAAGAAACGCCTTTTGGGGAGACGAAATCGACAAGTTCTTGGACCCCATGCCGAAGGAGCTGGCTATGGAGAAGATACGTCAGAAATATTGGGGTGATTTTTAAGCGCATGGCTGCATCGCCCACTTTCCCCCACTCCACAATGCCAGCTTCCAGAGCCTTTTTGCCGGCCTTGAGACTCTCCAATACTTATTTGGCTTATCCCATGCAGTTACATCCCGGCTGGACTTCGCGTACAGGCTTCTGCCGCAATACCGCCAGTAGCTGGTCCTCGGTCCCAAATTTGGCAATCAACGCACGAACGAGGAGCATGGACGTCGGTGCAAGTGATATCTTGCGCTCTTCGATCATGTGTGAATTTCTGTAGAGCGCGCCCCAGCTATTAGACTGGTTGGACATGAGGCTCCGAGAGCGCTCCCGATATGGCGCAGGGACTCAGCCCATTCTAGCACCGGCCTGTAGGCGAGTAATAAAGAGGAATATAGCTAATGATAATTTTCTGCGAATTAATTTCATTGTGCGCCTTCCAAGAACCTGACGAACAAATAGTTTCGAAGCACAGCGCAACAACTTACACCGACTGATGATTACAATGCGAAAGACACGTGGAGTCATAATTAAGAAGCCCAGTTTCTCTAGAAAAGGCCTCGGAATCTCATCTAAGCAAGCCACGCTTCTCCCTGAACTCTAATTGTGCCATGCCCCATGATCCTTCTTTCGCCCATGATTTTTCGGTTTCGCAGCTCCTGATGTACTAGAGCTTGAGTATATTGATATGCCGAGCACTGGTAGCAGTCGTGTCTCAATCTGACGTGAGCCAGTTAATCGAGCCTTATCTTAACCTGACAGCGGCGGCATGTCCAGACAGGCTCTCCGGAGAGAATAACTCCCTTCTTTCTGATTGCACAGCCCCGAGTTGGGCATTGCACTACCCGTAGACGCCCAGCGCCCAGCATCTTCGTGAGCCATTTCTCCGCTATGTCGATGTGCCAGTCTTGACGATACCACTTCTCTTCCATCCTGCGAGACATCTCCTCCATGAAGCCCTGTGCATGGTCCCAGAGACCTTTCCATGTCTCCGTCTCAATTAGTGGGTCTATGTGGTCGAGAGCGCCGTTCAGAAGCGTATCGAGCATGTAGGGACTCCACTTCGACCGAGTCGGGCTGTCCAGCTGCTCGAGAATGCTGAAGACGTCCGGCAGAATAGGTATTACGGCATCCCAGTTGTTAGTAAGGCATGAGTAGACCCAGCCAGCCGGAATATTCTCCAATGATTCCATCTTGTAGATGGCAGCCATATTCATTACGTCAACCTGGAAAAGCAGCTTGTCGGAGAGATCAACATCTGTGCCGACAGTGTAGCCACCTTTGTAGCAAAACTCCAGGAGCGCCTTGACGGCGTGTGGGCGATCGTTTGGCATGTCAATGACTCCCGTTTGGCCCTCCTGCATGGCAAGGTAAGAAAACTTTCAGTGATGGAAAAGCAACGTGTAAGCAATAAAAGCTGTGACGCACCTGAAAACGGTTTTCCTTTAGAGCATTGTCGAAGAACTTGCATTGGGAGCATACTATAACGCGGTGGCAGTTGATCTCCTCGCCGTCGCTGAGGCGGACCTTCATGTCGCTAAACTTGTCCGAGAAGCACGCACTGAGTACAAAGCGTGAGCTGCGAGCAGGTTATCAGGTGAGACTGCTTTGCCACTTACTTATTCAGGCGACCTAACAGTTCTAATTTCGCTTCGCCGCTGCCCGCGAACGAAGAGGGCAAGCCGTACTCGTCATACCGAGGCATCGTGGCGACCTCTCAGGGCACCCCGAGTGCGATGCAAGGGTGGCTCGGCGACAGCGGTCAGGCGTGGACTTGGGGTCGAAGTTGAGACGAGGTGACTGAGGTGAAGACGGTGGAGTGGAGAGGCGGCGGGCAAAATATTGGTGCTTGCTGGCAGAAGCAAGCCGAGCTAAGCCCAAACGGGACAAGCTGTCGTGATGGTGAATGAGCAAAGGGTCCGCCGGGCTTGATGCTGCAGGCAGATGACCTGATGCTGGAAGCTGCAATCACTGGCTTCTGGCGTACACTTATATAATTCCTTCGCCCAAATCCAACCCTGCTCCAACCACCTCACCTGAACTTGATTCACCATTGAATGCGCTCCACCAGCTTCACCGGAAAACCGCACCCTGTCGAAATCTCGACATTTCTGGAGCGGCTAATTCTGTCTGGATCCTGTGCGATACCCCCCGGAATATGGCGGAGAATGAAGACGAGAGTATTGGCGACCTCAAGAACCGACTCTTGGGAAAGATAGCGGAGTACGCTGAACCAAAAGCTGAACGAGAGACCCGCCAACTGACATTTCACTTGCATAGTTTGTACAAGTCGGGAGAGTACAGCGACATGACTATCAAGCTTCGTGATGGCACCGAGCTGCAGTGTCATCGCAGCATTGTTTGCAGCCAGTGCAGCTTCTTCGAGAATGCGTTCAAGCCCGGGCGGTTCAAGGTGAAATACTACATCTCTGCAGGCTTTCAGCCGCATCCTTAACTTTGAAGTGGTGGCTAATACGCGTTATTGTAGGAAAGCTACACCGGAGTCATTGAGATGCTAAACGACCACCCGAAGGCAATCAGAGCTTTGATCGAATTTTTGTACACCTTCAACTACTGCAGTGGTACATTCAGCGACGCGGGAGATGTCATATTCCATGCAGATGTTTCAGTGATCGCAAAAATCTACCAAGTCCCCAAACTACGGGACATGGCGAACCAAGCTGTCGAGTTGTTGTTGGAAAACCATTTTGAGGATGTTATCATGGGTATTCCGCATCTGGCAGAGATAGTGAGCGAGCACGATCCATTTATCTACACGAAATGGGGTCAGATACTCTTCGAGAAAGTTCGTTTCAGTCCCGTCGCGATCTTTGGAGAAGCTTTATGGGCCAGTCTGTTAGCGGATGCACCCAACTTTGTCCTAAGAATCATGAGAAGTTGCGAAATGCAATGGATGATGTTCGGCAATCCGCAGGCAGGAAGATGGCTTGACCGCATCGGCAGTGGACATGCTGTTGGTCTGGTGGATCGCACTGTCAAGTGCCCGAGATGCAGTCTTGTTGCGGAGAAGACGCTGAGCTTGGTGGGAATAGGAAGGGTGTTCTGCCAGGGGTGTCAGCATTTGATACCTTGCGACAAGTGGCTGGATGCTCAAAGTAGTACTTAGATAGCTGGTGGGATGGGTGATCTGGCAGGTTCGACGATAGGTCCATACAATTTGCAACTCCGATTTGGAGAATAGTAGACTTTTGGTCGAGAGAGCATTGCAATCGGAGCTGGCGAGACTCATAACTAATCTCTTACACTCTTATATTGTTTGCTCTTCTTGCTGTTTGGGCATACTTAGGAAGCACAACGGAACGTTCGCGTTAAGCGGACAGTTTGCGTCAACTTTGATAACTTCTACGACTTTCCGTACAGGATTCCAGCCTGACCCACCTTCCGCAACGTGAAAAACGCCCCATTCTTCGTTCATTACACATTAACTTCCCCAGAATCCCTCATCCGCAGCCTATACACGATACCGCTCAGTCCAATCGGGACAAAAATGATCTCTACGTCTCCATTTATGCATTCACGACGCGCACATATCTACAAACCCCTCGCAAGCAATGCATATCCAAACAAACCCCACCACCACCCCTTCCATCATCCTCGCCTCAACTCTCATAAACTTCATGCGCGCCCAACGAGCTCATTACGTATCAAACACACATCCCCCTACCTCCTTGCGCGAGCCTACTCACTCGGCTAACTCATCGACCCTCATTCCGCTTTTTTCCAAACAAGGAAAATAAACTTCAAGAGATTCGCAGCCCATCCGCTGCCCAGAAGAATAGCTGTATATCGAACAAAGAGAGCATCGACACCATAGATCGACGCTCCTCCGAGTATGCCCGACAAATCCGCCATTTCTGTGGACAATGACGAAGGAGTTCCTCTCTTTCTCCTTCTCCCGGGACCAATGCCCTTTGCTGGGCTCTAATATTCCGGCTGCCCCCCACTGTCAAGGAATGTGGTAATATGAACCAGTCCCTTCCGTAAACCCTGTCCAGCAACGTTTACCCATGACCAAAGCCGCCAAAAAACGCCTATTACCCGGTCAAAGAATTACAATGAACAAAAAAAGGAAAAACACCGAAATAAGCCTCTTTCCGCACTGTCAGCTTCAAGAGGTTTTCGATGCGTGTGTTATCTCTTGGACGAAAGCGTAGCCTTCTGTCCGCCGCAGTCGGGAATCTTGACGCCCTTCTTGAGTTCACGATCGACGGTCATCAGACCCCACTTGTCCTCCCAGTTCTCGTTCTTGGTGTTGTACATGATCTTCCAAGGCTCGTCGAAGAGCTCGAACCTGCAAAACGCGCAAAATTAGTACAAAACACTCACTTAGCTCCAGAATTGAGCAGCGGGCCTTACCAGAAGTACTCGGTGCCGTTCTTCAACGCCGAGCAAACCCAATCGTCCAAGAAAATGTTCATCTCGTCAACACCAGCAACACTGCCCTGGGTATCACTTGTGCATGTCGACTCTCCACAGTCGTTACCGCCGCCAGATGGCCAGCCGGTCTCACTGATGACATGGGTCTTGCCCTGCAAATTCTTCGTGACGGCCACATCATGGTTCTGCCAGAAGCTCCAGGTCCAGCTCGCGGCCTCCGAAGCCTCAACGCCAGCAAAGAAGGGGTGGATGTTAGCCATGACGACATCGACCTCCTCGGCCAAGTCCGAGGTCCAGTTATCGCCGAGATCCGACGTGGCGAGCGGCAGATCCCAGTTGTGGTCAGTCAGGTTCTTCTTGACATCTCCGAGGATCTTGGCGAGTTCCGTCGAGCTCAGGTCCTTGCGGTACAACACCTCATTGCCGACAATGACGCCGGCGAAAGGATCGGCCTTGTGTTTGTCGAGGATCTGCCAGAACTGTGAGATCTGCCTGTCATTGGTCGTGTCGTTGTTGCCCAGCCAGACGCCGAGCCACACTTTGGTGTCCGTGAGGCCAAGGCGGTCGATGGCATGTAGCACCATCTCGGTCTGAGACAAGACCTGCGTCAGCTAAAAACTCACCCCTCGCTTCGTTTTTTCAAAGACAGTGCTCACCTGGTTGCAATCAGTTCCATACAAGCGGATCGCAGGAGTAAGCTGGCTGAGAACGGCTACGTCACGAGTCACGTTGTTTTGGCTGGGCGGGTTTGTCAGGCAGTCGGGGTACTGCGCGTTCAGAGGCGTGTAGTCCATGCCCGGGAAAACGAGGTGCAGATCGGGATTATTCATCAACTTCTTGATCTCGTCCGAGTTCTTGTCGAGATCTCCGTTCTTTGACTGGTCGTCCGCGGCGGAAGCTCCGGGACTCGAACTGTCGTCGGGCGAGCCGGATCTGCTGCCGAGAACACCGCCTATGACGACGCCTACAATCACTGCGACCACGATGATGGCGACCAGAACGATGGTCCACAGGCGTTTCTTGCCGTTCTTGTTGGCCGCGGTACCGGCGAAACCGCCCTTCTCCAGGCCACGGTTGTCGTGAGTGTACTCGGTGCTGCCGCCGGGTACCGGGCCATAATTTCCATTTCCGTCACGGTTAAGACTGGACATAGCTGCAGCTCCGCCGACGCCAGCAGCGCCGACGCCAGCAACGGCACCCTTCTTGCCAAAGAGAGTGTTGCGCTTTGGTTCCGGGGCGGGGATTCCGTCGTCACCATCATCCTCGATATCATTGGGATCAATGGCGGCGAAGGGAGCGGATCTGGAGTGGTAGTTGTACGGGTCATCGGAGAAGGAAGAGTAGCCGTCGTGGGCCGAGTGGTTGGAATGGCTGTTGAGAGACGGACGGGACTCGTTGGTGGCCAGCGGCTCTTGCGAGCTGTAGGCTGCGGGATTCATCGCGTGACTTTGGGAGGGGCTGGTGTTGGCGAAGGGCGAGTATGGGGAGTACGGCTGATGTTGGTTTCCTGGAAGACGGTTACCGACCGGCTCCGAAACGGTCCCAAAGCGGCCCTTGTCAGCCTGAGCGCAGGGCGCGCGCAAGCGGATCGGGGTGATTGAGGCCACCGGGCGCGCGGGCGGCGGCGGGCGACTTACCTGTATCCATGTCGGAGGTCGCGATCGACTGCCGGGCGGAATGGTCGTAGGCACCGGTCGCAGCCGGAGCGAAGTTGTCGAAATTGCGGTGCTGAGGCGGGGGCGGCGGCGTCAACGGATCGGGACTTGGCTGAGCTTGGCCGGGATGCGGCGAAGCATAGGTGGCGTATGAAGGAGGAGAGGAAAAATGGCCCTGGTCGTCGTCGTTGTCGAAGGAGAAGCTTCTGTGAAAAGGAGGTTGAGAGGGCATTCTCGCGTTTCACGCGTTCCGCGGCTGCGGGATGCCTTGGCTGGCGGCCGGGTTCCAAAGCTTGGTGGGTAATCGACACAGCCGCAACGGCAGGGCTGATAATGCAACTCTCTCAGCTCAAGCCGGCGCAGAAGACGGCAGCAGCGATCGGAGGCGCACTGGACGCGCAGTGCAGACTTGAAGAGGCGATTAACGAAGAGGCTGGTAGCTGGCTGGGTGAAACAAGGTTCTGTTTGCGCCGCCTGCCCTGGCAACGTCCGCCCACGGGATTCAAGAATAGAAAATCCCCCGCAAATCACCGTCACCTGGCTTATCGATTGCGCAGATCCCGGCCGTCAGAACGCCGCAAGACGCGCCCTCGCTCGTCAGCGCGGCTCGAGACATCAACAAGCTCGCGAAGAGGGCGTTGGCGGTGTTGGCGTGCGCAAAGAGCGAGCGGTTGCACAGGAATGCGCAAATCCCTACCTTCCCCTTCCAGCCACAATACGAAGTGATGCGACATCACGGCCACCGCCACCGCTAAACAAGGATACGAAGCAAAGCGAAATAACGCCTGCTGTTAATGGGGCTTCAGGCGACGCCGTCGTGTGTTTTTCTTGCTTTCGCTCGGTCTCCGAACTGTAACGACGTCAGCCATCTGAAAGCAGCGGTCCGTGAGGCCTGCGACCGTGCGCGCAGGTGGAGCTTCGCTCGTCATAGGAGCGGCTACAAGCAAGTTTGAAGAGCATGGCGAAAAGTGCGAAGAAGGAACTCGAAGTATAGTTAAGCGGGCGCCCGGCAATATACTTATGTCTTATCGTGCGCTTCGCTCGGCGTTCAGATCCACCCAAGGTACGTAAGCCCGTTGCGCCAACACTCGTCCAAGAATGAGGTTTCACGATGGCCGTGCGCGCCCAGACCAGCCTCTTCTCTACAACGCGGGGTGCGTCTCGTCAAGCGCACAGTTGCTGGACTGAGCGTCGCAGATTCAGACGTCCAGGATCCAGCGCCGGGAAGACTCAACACCGTGTTGCGCTCGCCGCTTTCGGCATACAGCTGCCGGCAACAGTCGGCCTACCACCACGGCACGCCTCAATTCACGCATCACGCGTGTCAGGTGCGGTCAGCGGCCAGCGCTAGCGGCGCTCGGTCGGAAGCATACCGCCGCTGCGTCCTTCTGCCTCTCCGAGACCTGAGCGAAGCGCTCGTCTGGATGTCTCGCACTCGACACCCAAAACAAGCGAGCCTAAGGCACACACGGGCAGCAGCATTCTCGCCCCACCGGGCATTCTCGGGGCTGCTTCGCTCACAGCCAGGCACCCGCCCTCTCCACATGACCGCCCGTCTTTCGCTGCCCACGCACTCGCCATCTCCACACGAGAAGCGACTCGTCATCCCCGACGCGACTCGGCCGTCTGCGTTTCGGACCGCGCGTGTGGCTCACGCAGAGGACACCCACCCACCGCCAAGCAACGGGTCTTTCCACTGCAGCCTCTCCCCACCCAGCGGGAACGCCCACACTGACCGGTGAACCTGAATCCAGGAACTGACTGTCAAAGACCTGTCATCTGCCACTTGTGAGACGCCTGCCGTGGGAACCGACCGGCCCGCAGTCGACGAGTCGATGCATGATGGATTGACGCACGACCTGAGCGCAAAGCCCGGATTGAACGCCCCGTCCCAGCCTCCCGCGTGCCGCTTGCCTTGTCTGTCCAGCTCATCGGATGCGGATTTGCACTTGGTCAGCCAAGCCGCGCGCCGCCGCTTGCGCTGCGCGACGCGAGACGCGAGAACGCGCATGCATTAAGCTGCTGTACCAAGCCCTTCCTATAGCCCCCCCGGTTGGCCAGCTGCCTATCTGCCTGGACCCTTATCCGTCCCTGCTTATGCCGTTACCCCAAACTCCTCCCTATTGGCACCTGCACCCAACGTGCATTGCGTAATGTAGACCACACAGCTCAAGCAGATCTCAGACACACAAAGCTCGCTCGTACACGCACGGAGACAGCCGCTCAAAAAAAAAAAAAATAGCAGCATCAACGCGCGAACCTGCCCTGTAGGAACAAACAGGCAACGGATCCGTCATGCTTGCTGCATGTCTCTGCCTGCATGACAAAATATGCGGGTTCCGTGTACGTAGGTTCGTAATTCGGAAAAGGCACCAGGTCCAGCTAGAATGAACCAGCGGTGGTCATCATGTGTATCAGGGGCAGCCAAAGCACATCCCGAGATACGCACTGCTCACGACCCGGGCCCCTCACCCCGAAAGGCAACCCACGCGTGACTTGTCTGCCTGTTCTGACAAACCTGCTCGCCTGGCAAAGCACACTCGCAGCTCACTGCTGCTGCTGCCGCCGAGTCTCACACAGCCGCCCCAGCAGTTCCCCACAGACTCTTGTCTGGACCCTTCTGACCCAGCCAGTGATCCCTCGTTGAAATGTGGGACACCCGGAAAAAGGCAAAGGATTGAGAGGGGAGAAAATGTGACCAATCGTAGTGGAGCCTAGCTCGAGATGTTGGGATCGAGAAGGAAGCTGATCAGCAAATGGTCTACTCTTATTCACGCTTGGCAGATGGAGAGGCCGGAAAAAAAATATTAGACGCCCTAACTGGCGGAATATGCTCGGTAGAAAGTGGTTAGTATCAGAGATAATCAAAACACTACCTGATACTGCTGCGCCTAACACCTGCCCCAAGACCGCGTCATCCTTTATGCTGTCCCTCTTATGCACGTCCTATCAGCAGCTTCTTTTCTTGCCCGCATCACCGGACTTACGACCAACCATTAATCCGTGCGTGCACGCAATGCAGCATGAGCAATTAAAATCTCGATCCCGCAGTTAACGCCAGATAAAAAAAGTAGCAGGAAAAAAGCAATGGTAAAATTGTTAACCGAACACCCTCGCTTCGGCCCACTTCGGGTGAAGGGAATGATAGTCCAAGAAGAAACAGATCTGTTACAGACCGGTGACAATCGACGACTTCTAGGTCGGTGGTCAAGACGTTCACTGAGCCACCCTCCTCGCCCCTTGTCTGCTGTGTCGGTGAAGAGATCGTCTGCTTTGCTACCTCGACACGAGGAAGAAAAACCGCTTTTTCCTGACAACGGTGCGTCTAAGTGACGTGAGGTGGCATCTGGCCAAGGGATCGAGACCGCGATCAAGAGAGCACGTCATAGACACTTGGAGAAATTAGGGCAGTTATGCTACAAGGCTGAAGCACCGAACATGCGTAGGAGTCGCCATATCTGGCATCATCGTGAGAATCGGTCTCTCGTGCAGGCATGTACGCAGTCAACACATCTCTCACCTCCTTGTTGCGTGTCAAAACAGACCGACAGAGATACGGTGTACCTTGCTTTTCCTATGTTCCATCCACGATGCCATGACACACTATGCAATCAATCCTCCCTGAATTGCTTAGTTGAAGCGGTGGACGTTCTGCATCTTGTTTTCTTCCTTGTCCTAGGTATACACGCCACTGGCCAGATTGAAGGCGAACGAGCAGTTCTGTCTGTCATGGACATGAGGCAAACGTGTTTTACAATGAATAAAAACTCATTTACAGTTCATTCCAATACTACTCTCTTCTCAAAACACCCGCACGGTGCCGTGGTGCACAGCGTAGGGGTCAAGCTTGAACATTGTCACTTCCAAATACAATACCACGTAATCCCAGCTTGACATAAGCAAGAGGGAGCAGAGTAAGCAACTACGCGCATTGCACGTTCTCAACATTAGGACCAATCACTAAGGCAAAGCCTTGTCTCAACAAAATGTCCATCATCACATGTTCCTCAATCTTCTAGCTGAGCTCTTTCCGCCTCAGCTCGCTTATCACGACATCGCCAGATCAACCGCCACGCTCCCGCCCCAATCCCCCCCAAAACCCTAACCACCCCGTCATCCATTCGACGAGATGACGCAGACCTGGAAATAAAACGTCGGCCGCAGCGAACTGAAGCGCCGGCGTCTGGGCTCGGCCCCTTCCGCGCCCTTCCCCGCGCCTCCCCGTCTTTTGCATGACGACCCCCCCGGCCGCCGACCGACCTACGTACTACTTTAACACGCTACTAACGGCACGAGACGAACAGGAGCGCTAGTTCGAAAACAAAAAAGCTTCCCATGTGAAAACGACACTCTCGCCGAGGCAAGTTTTCGATGAACGGGCATGAAAGAACAAAAAGTCTAGACACACGAAAAAGATTTCGGGTTTCAGCCAGAAAGGCAGGAGGGAAGTGGGAAGGAAGAAGCTATTGGAAAGTAGATGCATTAGTAGTGCCTCCCCGTCGTAATGGGTGGGGGGG